>JAAGKR010006344.1:0-42500 GCA_011419295.1 Clarias macrocephalus | reverse complement strand
CAGAACTCCTTAAGTGGTCCATTGCTCTGTGATCCAGTTCTGATGCTCACATGCAAATTGTAGAAGCTTTTCAAGGTGGACACGAGTCAGCATGGGCATCCTGACCAGTCCGCAGTTACACAACCCCATCCTCATCCATAAGAAACTATGATCCTCCCTTCTATCTGCACTTTCAGCAATTTGTGCTACTTGACTACTATACAGGCTCTCCATGTGAATCAGTGAGAACCGTGCATCGATGACCTTGACCCAAGTTCACCTGTTGCCTGAACACTTCAGACTGGACGACCTGCTGTTCTGGAGATGCCCTCACCCAGCCCTTGTTAAGCGCGCTCAGATCACTGTTCAATTTTCTCCTGCCTCCAACACATGAACTGACTGTTCAATTTCTGCCTAATTATTTCCTAGCTCTTGACACAGATGCCACTGCATTGAGAAAATCAATAAGTATCTAAACCGGAAAGAAATTCTGAAAAAGTCAGGTAAAAAAAAAAAAAAAAGCGTTAAGGAAAATAGTTCTTTTAAAAAGATGATATTGATATTGTTATTAATAAACCCATGCAAGGAAGTAATTCTTCTTCCACCGCATGAATTTTCTAGGTGAGCACAATGAGGTGCACAATGAAAAGCTCACTTAAGAGTTTTAATTATTGAGCTGCTGAAATTTAGTAGAAAGTGAGGTCTGACTTTTTATTAACTAAAATATCGCAGGAAGGTACAGTAGGGACAGAAATGCCTGCAGGAGGGGGTCAAATTCCTGTGGACGGAGCATCTGCGAGAGCAGGAGGACGTGGGATTAAAAAACAGGCACACTGAGCTACTCTTGAAGAGATAAATAATAATAATAATAATAATAATAATAATAATAATAATAATAATAATATTCCTGTAAAAAATAGTTCTTTTTGAAGGTAACACGAGCACACGACTTTGCCTTTATCCAAACTTCCAAGTTTTTTACAGTATAATGAAACTTGCCAGTCAGCAGACCAGTCATCTTATTATCCGCATTAAATGGGCCATTATAGCACAATAATGTATAATTTACATCATCAAATTAATTCATACACACTTATCAGACAATAATGTATAATTTATATCATCAAATTAATTTATATATTATTGTGTGATAATTGTGTATGAAGTAATGCTGTAAAAAAAATAGTTCTTTTTGAAAACAGCTCAAGCACACAACTAACGGTGATATAAATTATAAATCATTGTGTGATTACTTGTGTATAAATTAATTTGCCATTAATTGTTTTAGTTGTCTGCTCGAGATACCTTCAAGAAGAACTATTTTTACCAACAGTATGTTGCACGTAAGACGTAGGAGTGGCGGCTAATGCGGCTAAGGCTCTTGGTTGTTGAGTTTCGGATCCTAGGATCCGGGTTCGAACTCCGGCGGAGGTGGGTGGCCACACCCCATACTACCCAGACGTTGCATGCAGTGGCGGTCCTATTCAAAGATGCAAATTGAACTTTTGTTAAATGTTAATGTTTGAGAGAGATTATAAAACCGTTTCCTCTAATCAGTTCATCATGCATTTCTTTATTGAGTGTGTGTGGATATATACGTCTCTTAAATAAGTAATGCATCCTATTCTGAAACAGAAGATTACACACACACGCACAGACATCCACAACAATGACATATGTTAGATGCACTGAAAAGAAAACGGACTCATATGTCTCTCAACCTAAGTTTGACAGACATATGGTTGAGTTTGAAATATAAGTTCAAACTTATTGTTTGTGACACATACAGTACACATACACACACACACACACACACACACACACACTAAAACATCTGTGATGATGCACGCATCTATGTTTTGTTTCTGACAAAATGAGGTAATGCTTTCTCCGCTGGCGCAGGTACTGTATCACTCCAAGCTTTAACGCCTGCATGCCGAACATCTGATCTGAAGCATAATAACGAAGCCTCAAGACAAATAAAAAAAACATACCGCATCGACACGTATCACGAGACGCTTCCAAAACCTGAGAATACACATGCACCAACAGGCGCCGTCTATGAGCGGGGACTATGGGACAGCAGTAATATGTATCCATTAGCACGGTTTCTGCTAACTGCCTCCCCTGCTAGCGCTGGTCTATAATTAAATTACAGCCGGCTCGGGGGAACACTCAGAATCTCTCAGCTGTTTTCCAGGCTGCCGAGGGAGCTTTTCATACTAGTGACGTGTGACCGAGGACGCAGCGGAATTATTGACAAATAATGAAAACGCGCGGTTTAATTCTTAGCGAAAAACTACTCATTTAGACGCGGCACTGGTAACGCTTGAAAGAACAGAAAGAACTCTTGGGATTTTACGTCTTCCTCTCCCTAGCTCTGATCACCCCCTGTCTTACAGTCGTTATCGCGCCGAGCACGGCTCAGTGACATAAAACACCAGGGATAAGGAGTGGGTCTTGGGGAGAGCTTTTATCTTTCGTATCTGTATTGGAATGCAATCATGCATAAAGGAAGAGAAAATTCCGGTTGTGACTCTGCGATCGTCGGCCACAGAACGCACTGGTTTTAGGGATTCAGAGAGTGAATCGGCAGTTTGGTGGTGTGACGAACGAAGCGGGGTTACCGATTACATTGCTTGCTATCATAGCCAGTATTAATGTTTTTCAGCAAATTGTGCTACTTTGGCTTTTTCTCAGGCTGGCCTTTGCTCCCTACAGGCATACATGAGCCTTGACATGGTACAGTATATGATTGATAATCAATGTTTATATTATCTGGTCTTACAGATGAACGTACAGTATAAGCATACAGTAGGTGTTGGTAAATTGCTTTGTTTAAAGAGGAATCAAAAAAAAAAATTTCAGGACATCACTCACTTATCTTCTATACCGCTTTATTCTGTATTCAGGGTCATGGGGAGCCTGGAGCCTATCCCAGGAGACTTAGGGCACAAGGCGGAATACATCGGGTGCCAATCCATCTGGGCGCACACACACATACACACTCACTCATTCACACTCTATAGGCAATTTGGGAACGCCAATTAGTTTAATCTGCATGTCTGTGAACATGGACTGTGGGAGGAAACCCACCAAGCACGGGGAGAACATGCAAATTCTCCATGCACACAGAGACGGGAATCGAACCCGGACCCTGGAGGTGCAAGGCAACAGTGCTAACACTGTTAATAGTGTTAATATATAATAGTTTAATATAATATAATATAATAGTTTAATATACAGTGGTACCTCGGCAAACAGTACAAATTTCGGATTATGAAACGCATTTTCCCATAAGAAATAATGTAAATGCAAATAATCCGATCCAGCCACCGAAAAATATTACCAATATTACCAATTTCCAACTATAATAATATTTTTTCATATAAAAACAATAAAAAAAAAAATTGGGAAAGACATGTAAAAGAAGTAAGATGTGAAATAAATGAATATTCATTCTCAGTTAATCTTGATTCCTCTTGGAGAAATCATAAATTAATTTCTGCTTTAAAAACGAAGCTGCTTTTCTTCTTGCTACTGTCCTTGATAACATTCTTGAGACCCATGGTGCTATGCCTTTCATAAATCTTGGAAAAAAATGTAAAAGATAGTACAAAAAGTATGTAAACTTGATTTGCTTGGATGCAAACAAGTTCTGAACGGCTCCAGCTTAGCCAGCGTTCAGGTCGGCAAGGTTCGCTCGCTTAGTGTGCTGGAAATGCCTCGCATGCTGGTGCGAACCTCTTGCAAAATTTCAGTTTCGTCAGGTGGGCCGATTGTATGCCGAGGAGCCACTGAATCATATATAAATAATAGTGAACATACTGTATAAGTATATATATATACTTTTTTTTTTCGATAACAGAGACTGTAATGACTACATCTGAATTTCTTTAATAATAAATATATATAATAAATACCAAAATAAATGCATGCTTGTCTATTATACAGTATTTCGTGACACTCTTGACTCTGCAGGTACACTGAGCTAAAGCCTATAAAGTTTCATATCGCAGTATAAACAATTCTAAAAGCAGTATTTATGCCAACTGGCTCGTGCCAGCCTCCTGTAAATGTTTATCTAAGCTCGTGTCCGTTTGTACAGTTGTCCTAGCCCTGTGAACGTTGGCCTGACAGATAATGTGAAACCGAAATTTAAATGCCACAGCGTGACATGTTTACAAATGAAACTGAACTTTGGTCTTGTTCATCAGAATTCCAGGATTCATTCTGCTTGTGGAACGTGCATGTGCCAACACAAGCGATGAGTCAGATCCAAATGCTAATTAATAAGCCTCTACGTGCAGCAGGACTGCCAAGGCCATAGTCTGTGCTTCGCCTGCGAGTATCACGACGTGTTGCAAATGGTACGTTATTAGTTATTATTCGCCATAGCGTAAAATAAAAGGCCAGGAATTATTGCTCCATTTTAGTGAAAGTTTCGAAACAAAGAAAATGTGTCATTAAAGAAATAAGCATGGATGAATGGAGCATTATATCCAAGGACGTGCAATATTGGTTGGGTTTGATTAGTTTGGCTTTAAATAAAGCATTCCCGCAAGTTTTATCCAACCTGTGAAAGACACTTTATATTGTCCAGTATAATGCAGTATATACAGTGCAGTATTACTCTCCACTGGAAGTCTATGATACATTTCACTTTTTAATTGAAATCATAGGAAAATGGACATGGGGGAAAAAAAAAGAAAAAAGGAAATATTAATTTCTCAGATGTGGTAGAGCTCGTGGTAGGTAAAAGAAAAAAGAAAGAAAGAAAGAAAGAAAGAAAAAAAGCACAAGTGTGTAACCCACGTCCCTCATGTCCAAATCTGAAAGAATTCTGCCTCCTAAGCTGTGAATACATGCTGCATCCGAAATGAGCGATGCCCAACACATTTCCCTGAATGGCCTGCTGAGAAAGAGTGGGTTTGAATTATTGACGAGATGCAAACGGATCCTGTTTTTGCGCCGTGTCGAAGACGGATTCGGGCTGCGTGGCTTAAATGAAACAGTCGTGTAATGAAAATGGATAAGCAGCAAAAATAAAGTCTTTAATTCTAATCTGTCTGAGCCTCGCAGAGATCCGGTTTTTGGTCTTTATTTGTCACATCGGAAAGCAATAACATCATGAAATAATGTTTATATAATGAATGTAGTACAGTATTTTGAAAGTAATATACTATAAGCAGGGGGAAAATAAACTCAAAGAAACTAACTTGATGGCATTAATCTGTCTTTTCTCCTGGACTCGCTCTTCTTTAGTCACTTTATTCTCTATCTGCTGCGTTTCGAAGGAGTTCTGTATCCTGCGCTTATTTACTCGTTCTAATAACGTTACCGGTGACAACATCAATAATTTACTTTGACCAAACTACATTAGCAGTGGATTCTGTCCCTTTATAGTGCAAACAAACAGACTGGCTGAAATCCGTGCTTATAATCAGCTCGGGGCGCGGTGCTAGGAGATGACGGGAAGCTACGGCGTGTTTGGGGCCTACAAAGCTCTTTTCTAGTGAAAGTGGCTCTGTGGTTAATGTTTGCCGCTTGAATATCAAGCAGGCGTAATGAAGTCATTTATCGGCGAGAAGCCGGGTCTCCCACTATCCTGCAACCTTCATTAGTCTGCCTCTGCCTGAGCATCATCGCCTCCTGCCAGCCCTGGAGAATTTAATCTGCTTTAATGCACCTTTTATTGTTTCAAGTTTTATTTATTTATTTATTTATCCATTTATTTTTGGACAGGGGGCGTTTTTATTTATTTATTTATTTATTTATTTATTTATTTATTTATTTATTTATTTAGCATTTGTGTTACTAGTAGGTTGTTTTTTTATTGAATAAGAAAAATGAAATGGTTTGCATTTGGATTTCTCCTTATTATTATTTCCTCTTATAATAACATACAAGCCTTTCTTCTGCAGCTTTCTCATGTTTAGCAGTAAAGCACAATCCAACACACAATAGTGTTTCCTCCCGAGAAAATTGTACAAAAGGGTTTTGGAAGTCCACCACTACTGTAGTCCAACTAGTCCAAAGCTTTGAGAGAATTATCATGACTTGTCTCTGTAGCAATACAATGTTCTCATTTTTATCAAACTTACAGTGCTGTGCAAAAGTCATGAACCACCCACTCATTTCTTCATATTTCACTTCCAAAGAGCCAGACTTTCTTGTATTTTGTGATGTATTCATAAGGAATCATTCTCCAGACCTCATGAAGGACTTTTATTTATTTATTTATTTTTTGACTCTCATTTTAACACCAGTCTTGTACAGTCTTGTACTTGGGCAGTTTCAGGGGATCTTTTTTTTTTTTTTTTTTTTTTTTTTTTTGTTAAGCCACAGAATGAGCTGCGGATCATTCAAGGATAAAAACATCTACTGTAACTTAAGGCATGAACCAGTGAGAAACAGGTGCAGGTAGGGAGAGATGGTCAGGTGACTGGTATACTGGCGACCGAGTGGTTGCAATAGACGAGAGGGGGAATGAGGTTGCTGTTGAGGTTGTTAAATAAATAACTGATACTTTAAATAGCATCTTTAGGCAATTTGCAGTCTGTTGCAGAAAAAAAAAATTCCCATTCGATGTAAATCTTTTTATTTAATTTAATATGAAGAATGAGGGGTGACTTAAAACCTTTGACAGTAATGATGTTGTGAGACTTTCGGCTGTTCCCATCAAGGGGTCTCTTTTATGCCGGATGCGCTTCCCGATGCAACCCTCACATTTTATTATCCAGGCTTGGGAACTGCCACTGCATCCAGTGTCAGGGATTTGGGCAAACCTGGGCCCACTGCACAGCAGGCAAAAAACCTACCACTGAGCCACCAATGCCCTCACTTTTGCTCAGTACTGTATAGTTAAAATCATAATAATATTAATTAATTCATTTATTTTCTATACCTCGTATCCTGTGTACAGGGTCGCATGCACCTGCAGCCTATCCTAGGAGACTTAGGGCATGAGACTGGATGCACCCTGAACAGGATGCCAATACATCACAGGGCACACACACACACACACACACACACACACACACACACACACACACACACACACACACACACACACACAATATGCACAATTTGGAAACGCCTAATTACTGGGAATTAACCAATTATTGGGGGTGGGAATTAGCCTAATCTGCATGTCTTTGGACTGTGGGAGTAAACCGGAGTACCTGGAGAAAACCCACCAAGCAGGTGAGAACATGCAAACTCCACTCTTCAGGAATTGAATCCTTGACCCTGGAGGTGTGAGGCCACGGTGTTAACCACTATGTCACTATGCCATCCATAATTATGTAAATTATAAAAAGCATGCAAATTCATTGGCACATACAGTAGATTTCTCAAACACTTGCTACATATCAGTCAGGTGTTGCTCTAGTCTATCCTTTAGTTTGTTTGTTTTTGGACTTTCTATTAATCAGTCAATTGATTCAATCTAATGTATAAATAGGAGTTTATTGCCCAATATTTCTTAAAAACACTGAATCCTCATCTAAGCATAGTATTATTCTACACAGATGTGCTTTAACTCCCAGAGAATAGGTCTCTCTCTCTCT
Organism: Clarias macrocephalus; assembly: GCA_011419295.1. Taxonomy (NCBI): domain Eukaryota; kingdom Metazoa; phylum Chordata; class Actinopteri; order Siluriformes; family Clariidae; genus Clarias; species Clarias macrocephalus. The sequence continues at coordinate 34,950 of JAAGKR010006344.1, read as the reverse complement.
CTCTCTCTCTCTCTCTCACCAGTGTGACTAATCCAGCATCAACACCTGATCATTAGCTGATTTACGGCTTGAGGATACGGTCAATAATCAAGGTCAGCGGAGGTGGTTTCTCGTAATTAGGAGCTCAAGCGTGAAAGTACTGCTTATTACACACAAAAAAAGCAACTATCAAATGGCTTTAATCCTTGCTCATGTGCATGTCACAGACTTAAAACAAATAAGAAGAGAAATAAATAAATAAATAATACAATAATAATAATAATAATAATAATAATAATAATAATAATAATAGTAATAGTAATACCGTTCACTGTAAGCGTAACCTCCTTCTCTCCAGCCCCGACTCGAGGCACCACGGCACGGCAGACATACTTCCCCGCATCCTCCTGTCTCACTGATTTTAAAGTCAGGATGTTCTCGTTGCTCAGCACCTTGGGTTAAAAAGCCAAAGGTTATATAAGTCAATCACTTTAGCGAAAGACAATGGTCACCGTCATTGTAAATTAAATAGCACTTTTAGGCAGCTTCGCTTAAAAAGGCTCTGCTTTTAAATTATTAAAATCTAATTTAGGGAAGAAGCGGTGAACTGTCAGAGTGGTGTGACAGGCACCAAAACTTCAACGAGTTTCCCTAGAGATGACAGAACAGGGACAAGGAGAACTCAGGAATAATCGAACCCGAAGTGGCCATGCTGAAAAAGCTGTGATGGTACACTGAACTGAAAATACACGCTAGAGAGGAAACCCACACACACACACACACACACACACACACACACACACACACACACACACACACACACACACACACACACACACACACACACACACACACACACACACACACACACACACACACACACACACACACACACACCTTCATATTCTAAACTTGGACTAAGTTTAGACCGTACGACGGTTGCCTGCCTTCATATCATCATTTGCCTGATTATATTACAGATATTGAAAATACGGTGTTAATAAATTGCTTACTTAGGAGAGTAAAAGGTAATTAGACTGCTAATGTAATAATATTCAGAAGAAGTTATTTTGAGTAATTAAAAATGAAATTAGCAAACAGTATAGACTGGATAAATATTTTGGCACTATAAAATTATATGAGATCAAATAAAGCTGGCTTCATGAATATTAAGTTCCTGTATAAGATTTCTTATTAAGTACTAAGTTTTATATGTATGAAGAAAAGAATGAAAAATTTATCTCGACATCTCTAACAAACCTGGGCTGAAGTTATATGGTATTGTTGACATAATGGTATTATAACCAAAAAATAATAATAATAATAAAATCACGGATGCCATTTATTTTACATATATCATTATCATTATTATATATCAATTCACAGAGCTGGATCATATATTAGATCCATTAGATTAGATTAGATTCATAGAGTTTAATAACGATCGCTACAACAGTGCAATGATCATAACCTGTTCATAAAGGCATCACAACAAGTTATGAAGAAGTTTATAGAAAGCGAATATGGTATAAGGGAGTTCAAAGCTTAAATAATTAAGAACTTACGACTCCAGAGCCCCTCTTCATCCACACGATCGTGAGTGATGGATTTCCCGTCCATGCGCAATTAAACACGGCGTCTGAGCCCAGGTCCACCTGCAGGGACTGCGGCTCTGCAGCCATACGAGGCCCAACTACAGAAAACAAGCGTTCACTCAGAGAAATTGATATGACACTGGTCCAGAATGTGCAATCAAGTTTTCTTTGAAGGTAGCCAAAAAGGGTTGAGCAAATTATTCCTGGTATTTTTAACATAAGGCACGCTTTGATTTAACTGCAATGCAGAAATGAAGAGTCAGTTAAATGAAAAAAATATATAAATAATTATATATATATATAACATTTGTTTTTTCTTTAGAAAGCAAGGACAAGCAGAAAACTCACAGTAGACGTCCACGTTGCGGCTGATATTTGTACTCCCGAGTGGGTTGGTGACCTCGCAAGAAACAGCGTCTGTAAAGAAGGAGTGGTCCACTACGACCTCATAGGTGTCTCCGGATACTTCTTTAATCACGTGACCTCCTTTGGCCCACCTGTCGAAAATTATCGGTATAAAAAAATGGATTTATTGAGTATTATATTATATTATATTACAAGGGCTGTTCAAGTCCACCCAGGACTTTTTATAAATAAAAAAATAATAATTCTTGTAAATGATGGCATAAAGCTGACTGGCGTTTACAGAAGATTTCAAGCATGGCACGGTGACGAGACTCTTAGTTTGGTGAAAACGTTTTAAAGGAAGGCTGTACATCCTTGAATGATGATCATTTTGAATGATGGACGACCTCACTTTAAGCCATTTCCACATGGTTGGGCCATTAAGGGAGCACGTTGGAGGCCAGAGTTTGATGAGATGTGAAGCAGGCAGTCCAATCATGGCTTTGGCATATTGAGAAAACTTTCTACATTGATGGTGTCCAAGCACTAGTGAAACACTGGGATGAGTGCATTAGAGTAGCAGGGGGTTATATAGAGAAATAAATGGAGGTTTTACTCTTACAACTGTGTTCTGGTACTCTGCACAATCAAAAATCCTGGTTTGACTTGAACACGCCTTATATATTATATTATATTATATTATATTATATTATATTATATTATATTATATTATATTATAACAGCAAATTGAGCTTAGGTGAGGCTGAAGACGAGATCAATTTGCTTCTGAGCTGAAATAGTGAAAGAAAAAAGGCCAACAGCTTCACACGACCTGTCAGTTGAATGGAATTGAATGAGCCCTGGTTTCGAGCTAGCCACCCTGCCATGAAAATCACAACACCATTTTGCATGCCGCCACGGCAGTGCCAGGAGAAGCGCCATCCTGATCCAAATACCTCCCTAGCCGAGAAGAAAACAAAGCGAGATGTCTGGCTGTCTGATCTAGCCTGGTTGCTGAAAACACAATGACAAGTGGCTCCCCTAATATGCTCGTGGTTTTAGAGTCTCTGAGACAATGTGTGGTATGAGAATCATTGAAGTGACTGATCCCTGTTGGCCTCAGCATGTTTTTTAGCGCATTGCTAGAACGTTGACAGCATACACTCCCATTACGCTGCTGGGGAAAACAAATCTCGACGTGACAAATACGCGGACCCCTCCTAACATTAGTAAATAGCACCACTCATCCCGAGCACAAAGGAGGCAGGCATTAATGAATCGATGCATCTCTACATGAGAGGCGCTTCGTTTGTGTCGGAAGGCAGCATCCTGTGGCATCCTGCCTCGTCTCCTATCCTGCGTCTGAAGCGGTTCGTAAAAATGCCACCAGGGTTGTTGGCGTCTGAGGTGAGATTCATTTGTAAGAGGCAAAAGTAAGAGAAGATTGAGCATCTCTGCATGGAATTAAAAACAAAAGGAAAGAAAAGAAACTGATACATTATGTCCTGGTTGGAAAGATGGCACATAATTACACTTTAGAGAGAGAGAGAGAGAGAGAGAGAGAAAAAGAAGTAAGCAGGTATGTTCCTCAAACGGAAGATGCAAAAATTACAAATTAGCATGACCTACATTCATTAACTCCACAACTCTAAGCCTAATAAGAATAATTTAAAACACACTTCCTCGGACGTACAGTATTATTTGTGTGAAGGTGGCTGAGGACTCTGTCAGCTCAATGTGCCTAGAAACACCTGTGTTTCCAAAAATATTCAAACCAGGGCAGATGGGAGCTTGTGTCGCCTCAATCCCAGACATAATTGCTCCTGGAAAAGAGGCAGTGCTGCAGCCTGAAACTCTGTCTTTATGAGTAATTAGACCAGCAGTCACCTGCTAACACCACCTTCTCCATAAACGGGCCGTGCTATCATTCTTCCTTGTTTTCCAATGGGTTCTGGAGACGCTTATCAAGCATCAGAGGCGAAGTCGCGGCTTTAAAAATGAAACCTTATCATTCATTGCCGCGCGTCCAGATGTTCAGAGTGTTTCCTGATGTGTACTGTATGGCATTCCATCCAATCTTCAAAACCTATTTCCACTAGAACACGCGTCATGAAAGGAGCTTGTAATGATGACAAGCAGTAGCTTGTATCGAACTGACTTTGGTTTGTTTTTGAGACGCTTGCATGCTCTGGACACTAGGCACTATTCTGCAGAGACCAGACCGATACATGGAATATATATACATATAACAGGAACGCCCATCAATCGCAGTGACAGTATGCAATGTGAAATTTAACGTTAAGCGCAAGACACTAGTGCACCGGTCCGTAGACGATTACTTTGCAGATCACTTTGGAAGAGGAGCTAAGACACTAAAATATACTTCTCCAAACTCTAGCTGAATCACTCCCAATCAGTGAGAGTGGCATAACCAGGTATTCGATTCGAGGAGTTTAAATGGCATAGATTTTGTTATGTTTTCGTTGAGTACATCACTAGAAAAAGAAAGGCTTCCTTTTACACAATCTATTTAAAATAAGAGAAACCATTATCTCTTCCAAAAAAAAATGATATTTTCTATTTGTTTTTCATTCATTTTTCTTCAATTATAGGTATGTAGCTACTGTTCGTCCTTAAGATTCCTAGCTCCTACTAAAAGTAATCTCCTGACTAATTTGGGATAATGGTTTGTCCAAATGGGTGTCCTTTTGCCCACAACTTTCACATACGTGTATGCAAATATTAGTTTAGATCAATCCATAACTTAGAGACAGAAAAAATAAGAACCCAAAGGGACCATGCATTTTTGGGAGACATTTTCACTCAGTTTAAGTAACTGCTTTCTCATCGTCTGGGCTGCAGTGGATCCCAAGTACAGTGATCACTGGGAACGAGCTGGGATTACATCTTGCATGGGATGCTAGTCTACTACAGGGCATTATGCACATACAGCACAGAGTAAAATTAATGAGCCACGCCTCATTTCTTCAATTAAGTGATGTAGATTAAGCTTAAGGAATTGGAACAAATATTTTACTGTGACAAGGTGCACAGTGTCTTAAGCTACCATTAATTGGTTTCTTATGTACGTAACAACCACAGCAGCAACCTCATTTCCCCTCTCGTCTGTTCCAGTCACTCAGCATCACCAGTGTACTAATCACCAGCCTGATCATCTGTTAACATCTGCAGCTGTTTCTCACTTGTATGACTCCTATGCATATTACTATGCAAAAGCATTCATAGGCAAAACCATATTCCTCTGAAACTGCTCAGGTACGAGGACTGGACTGAAAACGAGGGCCAAAAACAAGAGCCAAAAAGTCATTTAGGAAGCCCAAAGAACTGTTCCTCAAGAACAAGTCTGGCTCTTTGGAAGCAAAATTTGAAGAAAAGAGGTGAAGCACATGACATTTCCGCAGTACTGTAGACATTTACCTCAAGGCTGTTACCCATAATTAGTTCACATACTGACATGTTTTTTGGACGATCGGAAGAAACTTGAGAACTTGCAATAACACCCAGGGTCAGGATCAAATCAAGGCTCTTAGAGCTGCGAGACACAAATTATTCTCGCTCTGTTCCATACCAACCTTGATGCAATACCAACGCTAGATATTTATTAACGCTGAAACCAAATCCTTGTTTTATTTAAGCGATGTGAAACCTTAGCGCTCTTCCAGTTTCCAGCTGGAACGAACCCAATTCATTCTGATTATCAGGTATTTTCAAAGAAGGATTGTATGCGTGTGTTTGAGCTTGCTGTTGGAGATCAGAGTTGACAGGATATTTGCTTCACTTGGGGATTTGCTCAGGTGCAGAGACATTTCAATATCATCGAGTCTGGAGATGAGAGATTCGTCCATACAGAGGCGTCTTTTTGATTGGCAGTCACACAATATCCATCAGGGTGCCGTGACGACAAAGGTGGGTTTGTTGATTGAGCTGATATGTTTTCCCATCTTTACAGCGGTGTGACTGACATTTCAATATTCTGCTGAGTAGAACATGCATCTTGTTTTTAAATTTCTCTCACTCCAGCCCCCAACCACCTTCCCTCCATGACTTCATGTCTAACCCTATCCATGCCGCAACATATTCAGGATGTGTTATTTCTGGCGGGAAAGACTCACATGGTTAGGGGGGAGGGGGGGGTCATTTTATTACAACATCATAAGCACAGACACGTTGCCAGAAATCTTTAACACTCAAACCCCTGGCTCTTAGATCCTGTTTCCAAGCAATTTGCTCAGTGTGTATATCTATTCCAATAGCATAGACAGAGTCACAGGGGATCTGCAGTCACCAGCAAACAAGCAGCATCTTCTATCTTTTGTGTGTGCACATAAAACCCTCGGCAGCACGTCGGGCTGGGAAGGAAAGCATCATCTTGAGCACCTCTGAGACATTAGTATGGATATGCATAACAAAACAAAATCACGGCAAAGCTGTGCAAATACGCAAACAACAACCACAGCATAATTATTGCAGACACCAGGGATTCAGGGAATTTTGTTCCTTCATTTGGTGGAAGGACAGAACGGCATCACGGCTTCTTTGTCTCGTAAAATAGACGTCTTCCTCAAGTTCCTCTGTTTACCTTATTTCCCAAAATGGTGCATCCCAGAACCCCTCAAACACACTTGATCTTCGTGAAGTTTCAAACAACTTGGTGCATAGGTCCCCAAAGAACTTATATTATTGATTTGAGTTCTGTTATCGCACCTCACTACTTTCCTATTCTAAAATTCATCAAGGCAAGTGCCAATCAACGGTGCTTTTAAACTCACAAAAGTGAAACTATAAATTAAAAGCAGGACTTGACAAGAGGCAGGTTTTGAGAATCTTTCTGAAAATGTTTAGTAATTAATTATTAACATTAAAGCTAGTGTAGCATGCAAGGATTTATAAAGTAAAGACAATGAAACTCCCTTAATTGGGACCAGGATGGTTGAGAGTTTGACAGAAATAGGAACTAAGAAGAAGTCAGTAAAGTGTCTGGGGGGTTTTAGAGAAGCAGTTTCTTTAAGAATTCTCTTACCTGACATGCACAGGAGGGATGAACTTGCACCACATATCACTTGGTCTGTTTCTTTGCTTTTCTCTTTCTTTCATTTTGCCATGCCTAATGCACTGTAGTTTGCTGTATACCTCTCTGTGCTTCATAGTCTCCCTTTGGTCCTTCATTGCCTTCAACTCTTTCAATGAGAAACCCCCGTCTCCCCTCACGTTAAGTTTTTTTTTTTTTTTTTTTTGTTCATGGATATACACTGATTAGCCCTAACATTAAAACCACAGTCAATGGAACTGAAAAACATTGATTATCAACTATATACCAGTAAACTGCCATATACGCCCATGGGACCAAAGGGCACTGATCAGTGTATACATTTAAAAGAACATGCAAATCTTAATTGGTAATGATCAGAGATAACGTGTAAAACGGTAAAAAAAAAAACATCCCATGAGCTGGAACCAGTGTCAAAGGACACTGTATAATGGTTTGGCCCAATAAAAACAGAAAGATGGCACAACAAATGGGTGCAGTATTTTCTTTAATGCTTAAACAGTCCTACTTTAAACACCACTGATTTTGTTATATTCTGTTCTCTTATTGAATCAATGAAGTGCGTGACAACCAACAAGCTGTTTACCTAAGCTTGATAAATTCTCTTTTTTTCTTTTTTTTTTTAAGATATAAATAAATAAAGAAAGAAAGAAAGAAAGAAAGAAAGAAAGAAAGAAAGAAGCCAACATGGCCTCTAAAACATTTAAGGAGTAAGACTAAATAGAAAAAAAAAATTGACCTTTGATATCTAAAGCTTCACCTCTCCATTCTGGTTTAAATCAATAAGCAAACCAAATGGTTTCGGGGTTTTATAGTGTATTATAAAAAATAAATAAAATAGTCAAGGTAAATCAGAAGGAAGGCTGCTCAGTTCGATCACCTGTGGGCACTCGAAATATCCTTTCCATCTTCCTTACAATTTCGAAAGATTTGATGCTAAGTGGTTCCTGGCACTTTGGATCTTACTCAATTCATACCCTATTAACGTTACTTTTAAAACCTCTGCCTGTAAAGTATATTGTGAAGCACAGCCTGGTGCGTATGTGTGTGTGTGTGGGGGGGGGGAGCGTACAATTTGGTAGAAAGTACAAGTACAGTACAGAAAATAGCTGTCTCTTAGTTCCATCTGTTTAGAGAGAAGCGTCAGGATGTCCATCTGCTCCTGAACTTGCCAAGACTAATTTTAAGGCGCATGTTTGCAAAAGATATGATTTAAATAAATATTTTGAAATGCTTCACAGATACCTACTGTATAGCCAACGTTAACCCACCACTTCTTTTCAGTTCATAAATTCAGTCGAAATGATTTCCTATCACAAACTTTAATGAATTCTAATTTGGATGTACAGAACACGTACAGTATGTGTATATGTGTAATGTGTGTAATGCACAAGTGTTCTACCTGTACTGAGTGACTGGCGGATTGGCTTTAGCAGAGCAGTGGAACTTCACCAGGTTTCCTTCCAATACTGGCTGAGGTTCAACAGAGAGGTTCACCAGCGGTAAATCTGCAAGAAGAACAGCAAGTTATTCAGGGAATAAACAGGGAGTAACAATCATCATTAAAAAGACTAAGCCATTTAGGACCCCTTCATAGTACACTTACCACCATTTAGGACCCCTTCAGAGTACACTTATCACCATTTAGGACCCCTTCATAGTACACTTATCACCATTAAGGACCCCTTCCTAGTACACTTATCACAATTTAGGACCCCTTAATAGTACACTTAATCACCATTTAGGACCCCTTAATAGTACACTTAATCACCATTTAGAACCCCTTCATAGTACACTTAACACCATTTAGGACCCCTTCATAGTACACTTAATCACCATTTAGGACCCCTTCATAGTACACTTAACACCATTAAAGACCCCTTCATAGTACACTTATCACCATTTAGGACCCCTTCATAGTACACTTATCACCATTTAGGACCCCTTCATAGTACACTTATCCTACTATTTGTGCCTTTGCAAACAATATTCTTAACACCGTAAAACTTTTGCAGCTATCAAACAGATACTCTCAGCACATTTAGTATGTCGGAAGTGGAAAAGTAATGAATTGTGTATTTTAATTTATTAGGAGTTATAGTAATTAATAACAATAGTAATTACTTGAATTGGGAATGTGGTGAGTTAATAATGATACTGGCTTCAGTATTAAAATTCAGTATCCGGTACTGGCACCATGTTAAATCCAGCACCACTATCTGATCCTGTATTCTTATTTTATTTAAGCAATATAGCATGAGAGAGAGAGAGAGAGAGAGAGAGAGAGAGAGAGAGAGAGTGCTGTTGTACTGAATATCAGCACATTCAGAACAACAGTACAAATGTTGAGAACAACAGTTCTTCAAACGCCATGCAGTATATTATCATCAGTTGAATCCCAAATAGCAATTATTGGAAGCTAGAGCGCTACGCAGGATGTACAAAACCTTGTTCCACAAACCAAGTAGTGCTTGGGATTTAGGATCCAACCTTGTGTTAGAAACGAGTTAGCTTTGTAGCTATGAACAGAAGAACATGGATAGTTCAGGGGCAGTTTTTTTGGACAGTTAAGTTCAGCTGCTTGGCATGCTTTCAATAGTTTTTATTTTTATTATTATTATTATTATTATTATTATTATTATTATTATTATTATTATTGTCAATTTAACATGCTTCTAACTCCTTTAAGTATAAAATATTAAGATATATCTGTTTTCTTGTTCCATATTTAATTATCCCTGTATCAAGGGCTAATTCACAAGCCAGTAAATATGAATGGAACCAGTAGTGTTGACTTTGTTACTCTTGCTAAAATAATTACCCCGGTAAGAATCGTGTTCAGGATAATCAGCCTTATTACTCTATAGGTCCAAAAAAGCTGAGATGAATTGATAACAAATCTATAATGAATAAAAACGCAATCTTCTTTGTTGCTCACATAATACCACAAGCTAAACAGGAAACATTTATCCTTATCCTTAACGATCAGGTGTGTATGCGGTTTAAAAATTCTAAAACTGAACACAGGAGTTAATATTAAGCTGCCCCCCCCCCCCGCCCCAAACAGCATAAATGGCTGTAGTATAGCATTCACTTTAGCAAGCATGGCCATTTATATAAAATGTCAGTGTGACTATTACTGAAAGACCTCTGGAATACAAATGTATCGTGCGTAGTTGTTTATTCTCTGGACCAGCTAGTGAAATTAAAATTCAGGCTTTAAAGAAATGGTAAAGGGATGGTAAGCACATGATGAATATTTAATGTGTAGCTACACATATTAGGATTAATTATAGTCTGATTTCCTCCTAATGTGTTGAATATTAAAGTAAGAAGCAACCACTACAATCATCGTGGTATAAAACTAGGCTTAAAAATAACAAGCCCATCAGTTACACTCATTAAGAAAACGTTGACTTTGGTTCTCGTGCACCGTTTCTCATTTTCTTTCATTTTGTCAAACGCTGTCTGCAGAGCTGTTCTGCTGGTTAGGATGGATCAAAGCCCAAATCCGGAAACAACACTTAAAAAAAGATGCACATTACTGTAAGTACTTTACATTCCTAAAGCTTATGTATTATCCCGGCTAATCTGACGCATTTTAAAATTTAAAAGCAGTAAAAATAAATAAATAAATAAATAAATAAATAAATAAATAAATTGCAACATTTTCGCCAAAAGAATGACTTTTCCTAAAGTGGCCAAGATTATTAAAAATATATATATAATTAGTTTTCCCATGTAGCTGGCCGAAATCAAGACATTGTGAAATTTGATTTTTATATACATGGTGGCTTAATGGTTATCACTGTCACATTGCACCTCCTTTAATTCCCGGCCAGGTTCGATTTCCGCCTCTTTGTGCATGGAGTTTTCTCCCTGTGCTTGGTGGGTTTCCTCAAAGTACTTTGGTTTCCTCTCACAGTCCAAAGATATGAAGATTGGGATAATTGGCATTTCCAAATTGCCCATAGTGTGAATGAGTGTGTGACTGTGTGTGTACAGTATGCATGTGCTCTGCGATGGATTTGAGACCCTGGACAGGGTGTACCCCGCCTTATGTCCTAATTCTCCTGGGATAGGCTCTAAACCCCCCGCGACCATGTATACAGGATAAAGAGATATAGCCAATGACGATATACAGGGTGGCTGAAAAGTGACTCTGCATTAAAAAACTGTAATAAAGTCCATAATTCTATAAAAATTAATTAAAACAAATTGTAAATGTACTTTATTCCATAGGAAAATGAAAGCAATTCTTTTTTTATTATTATTTATTTTAACATAGTCACCAGTGGCGTCAACCAGTTTCCTCAATCCGCCAGGGATGGAAGGCACACGTGCCTCCTGAAGGGAGTCGTTTGGAATATTGATGAAAACCTCCTCAATCCTGAATGCCTCCAAGAGACTTTGTCCTGTGTACCTCCTCCTTTGCGTAGCCCCACAAACATGACATGGAGTGAGATCTGGACTTCTTGGAAGCCATTCATGAGGTCTGCATCGTCCCAGCCAACGTCCAGGAAAATGCTGGTCTAACCACTCACGCACAGTAAGAGCAAAATGGGATGGTAGACCATCCTGTGCTACTTCAATGATACTGGTTCTACAGCCATTAAATACTGGCTAGTTCATTTTCACACACCCCGTAAGTATTATAGAGAGCAAGAGGGACCTTGACAAAGACATGCTAATCATTCATTAGTTAATGAATGATAAAGTATTTTACATAAAATAACGATCTAGTTCATAATGTGACAGAATAAATATAAAGGCGAAGTTATGGCCCAGTCCACATGGTGAAAGGTGAACAATATGTAATGATTAAGGGGAACAAGTTCCACTTATGTAGGTACTTATTTGGTCTGAAATTAATGTCTAAATATGGTACACAGGCAGAAAAACGTCACCACCTCGATTTAACTACAGTAAGTAAATAGTTAAAAGTCTTCCACTATTAGATAATTAGTGCATTGATTAATATGGTTTAGCTGGTACCAAGTTATTTAACCCTAACTGATGCAGTGAAGTGCTTCTTCACATATGTTACTCTCTTTCAGAAGGGTCAAATTTGGACAGGATGTCAAACAAAGCAAACAACTAAGGAAATTGCTGAAAGTTTAGATCTCACAGCTATGTTTGACACTGAACGTAAGAGCATTTACACACACACACACACACACACACACACACACACACACACACACACACACACACACACACACACACACACACACACACAGACACACACAATGTGAAAATAACTCAAGGGTTTGGGACTAAACAGTTATGTTGGCTTACAAAAGCAAATTATCACTGAACCTAATCAAGAAAGAAAAGAATTCATTTTGATAAACCCAGAATTACCCTGTTCTAGAGTGGCGGGTGCATCAGGGTGAGAGGAGAGGTAGATGAAGCAATGCACCCATCATTCCAATTAACTACCATACAAGCCTGTGGTGTGTTATGATCTGGGCTGGTCAGCAATGTTACAGTATGTGCTCAAAAAAGAGTCAGCTGACTACTTGATTGTACTATACTGAATGATCAGGTTTTTCCATCAATGGATTTTTTTTCCTCCCCGATTGCACGGCCATATTCCAAGATGACAATGCCAAGATTAAATTTGTGAAAGAGTTGTTCAGAGAGCATGAGGCATCATTTTCACATTGGACGTGATTGGATGGTTTGACCAATGCAGAGTTCAGACCTTAACCCGATTGAGAATCTTGTTTCACAGTAGTCCAACTCGCATCTTGGAGAGAAATGAATTTGATTCTGGGCGGGAATAAATGTTCTGTTGCATAAGCTTATCAGAATGATGCCACCTCCATAATCAAAGCGAAAGGGGTTCCAATGAAATATTAGATTGTGCGACTTTGAGAACGGTGTTATTCTCAATGATCCTTAAAGAGATATTTATTTCCAGTCTGTCGTAAATGAAAAGTTGAAGTACTTTGGTTTTCCTGCTCTGGACACCAAGCATGAAGTTTGTCGTCTGGAACGCAAGTACTACGTAACTAATCGAGACCAACTTTGTGCACAAAATGCATTTCAAAGTTCAGCTGAGGCTCGTAGAGTATGAAGCTTCTTCAGTTCCACTGAATTAGCCATATATATTAGCCTATGAATTAGCTATAACTGGAACTTCTTGTCCTGCCGTTTTCCAAGGAAATGAATAAGATAATTTGGTGCTCAATACGGTATAACTTTGAAAGTTACCAACTCAATTTAGCTCAGACTGCACAAGCTTACAGCTAGTTCAGTGGAACTAAAGACGACTGCCGAGCTGAACTTTGGAATGCATTTTTTGCATGAAACGGGAGTTATGGCAATGTACTTATATACATTTTTATTTAAGACAGAACAATCCCTTTAGGAGTGTAAGTCATAGTTTTGAAAACATAAATAAGACTTCTTAGCTTTTGTTTTTCAAACTCTTGCTACTGTAAAAGAAAAACCCTGTATAGTTTGAATTGTTATAGACCCTTTAAAACTTTCTCCACTGGGACAATCCGAAGAACTAAATTCAATCAAATCTATTTAAACATCACCTTTAGCAACAGACGCTGCAACGGTACGACTTTACCGAAATCTGTATGTACCGTATATTTAGATCCTTAATGAGCAAGCTAGTTGTGACGGTAACAAGGAAAAAAACAAAAGGACCAACCTCAAAAGAGAACCCATCCTCTACTACGTGACACGAGATAGCGAGATTACAAGTCATTATTTTTTTCCTCCAACTGTATAATATAAAGACAAGTGTGTACAAAGTGTCTTAAAAGTATGCTCAGTTCGGCGAATATTGTGAATAAGAGCTTTTATCATTAGAGATGGAAACTTTATAATTAGATGGAACCGATTTTTTTCCATCTGTGGATGGAAGTGGGTACAAACTCATAAACGGGATGCGGTTTTCAGTTTTCTCTTGTCCAGATATCCGTGTAACACATCCTTTTAATATGTTTTACCCTGCTACCAACGGAGGAAATATCAGCACCAGTGCAAAGCGCAGTTCACTTTGATTCAGCCTAGAGATTTCCAAATTAAAAGGCAATTTCAGCCTCATTTTTTGCCTTGTTCTTCATATCTGTTCGAGAACCAAGCACCAAATGTGACTTTCTGTGTTTCATGCTTGTCTGAGCCTGCTGGACCAGAAAGGAATCCAAAAGAAGGGCAGAATCCAAATCAAAAAGGAAAGGATTGTTATGCAGTTGCGAGCAAAGCGCATGTGTCTAGTGGTATCACTTCAGAATTTAGTGATGGAGAAGAGTATAAAGTTTGGAGGAACACACAGGGGCAGAAGGAAAAAACGAAAGAGTAGCACAGATTAGGTTGATGCCAATGCATTGTGAGTATTTGGATGCATTCCTGTCCCTATGTGCTGTGAGTCCAATTACGGCAATATAATCTCTATTGGGCACAGTGACTGGCATGAAGAATGGAATCACACTAGGCCCAAACTGTCGAGTCCCAGCTGAGCGTTTTGTGTGTGTGTGTGTGTGTGTGTGTGTGTGTGTGTGTGTGTGTGTGTGTGTGTGTGTGTGTGCGCGTGTGTGCGCGTGTGTGTGTGTGTGTGTGTGTGTGTGTGTGTGTGTGTGTGTGTGTGTGTGTGTGTGTGTGTGTGTGTGTGTGTATTTCTGTAGCTTATGTACCCTGAAGGTACACAGCTGGACAGGGTGAGCTCAGCTGCTGCAGTCCCAGTTGGAATGTGTTCCAGGTGGCATCCTGAACCTCTTCTGCCTCTGTCTCTGCAGGGACTATGGCTCACCACACACATACACACACACACACACACACACACACACACACACACACACACACATACACACACACAGATACAGACACCTGTGCCAGGTCCTTCCCTGCCAGCGCAAGATGGAATGCAAATTTCTAAACCCATGAGACATCCTGCTGCATGAGGCAGCCAAGCTGATCACACAGCGGGCCGCACGGTCACCATACGGCTACCTGTGTAACGTTAGTATTGCCTAATTGGCCAAATTGAGCAGATATAGATGCAAGTCAACAGGAGATGCCACCAAATGGGTGGTCGGGCTTCACCTGCACCAGGACAGTCTAACCTTCAATACACTTTGGCTTCCGAACCAAAATGTAAAAGTCACCATTGGAATTCCAAGACCGGGTCACTCGCTGCTCTTCTTATGGACTTTTTCTCAGACAAAGTCATTGCTAATGCACATACTGTATGTTCTTAAACGTCCTGACAAGCAACCTCATGCTTTCCTCATTCATATAGAATCAAGAGAAAGACGGAAGGGCACCAAGGCTACATGAGTCAAATAGACACCTCTATACAGCATGTGCAAGCATCAATGGGAAGTTCAACTAAGTTTGAGACGGCTCCTTCAACCCAGTCTTTGTTGATGGACAGTTGATTTATAAAATCGGTTTGTCACTTTGATGTATAAATGCATGAGTTTTCTCTCTGGTTTGAGCCTCGCGTGAGCGACAGGTCATCAATATGCAGTGGTGCTAATTCTTAGGCTTCATCTGGAGAGTGCACCGAGGGGTCTGAAACACAGCCACCAAGATGACAGATTCGACAACAACAGGGGAGCAGAAGAGCAGCAAGAGAGGGGGGGAAATAAATAAATAAAAAATGAGAAGACGACGACAGTGGTGTGCTGACAGCTTTTTGATCGGAAGTTCAAAGCAGAGAGCAGATGGCATATTGGAACAATCGGCCAACTTCTTGCAGGGAGGATGAGGCAGCGTGAATGACTTCGTCCTTTAACTTAAAGCTCAATCTTCCTTCTCATTGGGCCACAATGGCCAGCTGTTCCCCAGGGGGGGGCTACATAGGGGCAAACCTGGGTTTTAAAGGAAGAGAGGATGTTGATAGAGACTGCAACATTCAAGCCCAATGCCTTCATGCACAAATAGGAACTGTATGGTGTTTCTTTTTATGAAGAACACAACTCATTCATTTGCTTGTCCGGTATAGGGTTGTGGGGGGCCTGGAGCCTATCCCAGAAGACTTCAGGCATGAGGTGTGGTACACCCTGAATAGGGTGCCAAGCCACATACACACTATGACGATTTGGCAAGGCCAATTAGCCTAATTTGCAAGCCTTTGGACTATGGGAAACTCAATGGGAAACTCCATGCACACATTCCCACAGCAGGGATCAGACCCTCGACCATGGAGGTACAAGGCCACAGGGCTAACCACTAGGCCACCTTTCTGCCTAAGAGCACAACTATGTTATAAAACCATTCTTTCTATCACTGTGCAATGCCTATGCTTCCTTTCCGAGATGCCTGAAACGTTTAGCCTGCTTAGGATCACACTGGATCCAGAACCCATTCCAGGAACGCACCAGTACGCCATGCAAACAAACACTAACACCCACTACTCCACATATTCACGCACAAGGACGATTTAGAACAGGTAACCAGTCCACCAAACTAGAAAACACTGCGGAATCTCACCTGAACAAGTGGAGATCCTTTGCACACAGGAGCTTACTCAAGCTCATGATCAGATAGGGACTCTGGAGCTTTCACATGTCAAGGCTAATTTGAGCCCACTTCTCTATTAACATGGGGCAACATTCAGCTGGAGATTGTGATACCTACCGTATTTTGGTGGTTCACTCCAACACATCGAGGTCTAATGAGTTTGCAAGTCAATCAAGGAGTCCTGGGATTCCATCATGCTTATTAAACTAAAGTTGCATGTACAGTACACATGACATTTTTGTCATGCTATAGCTGATGATCCAATTTTATGCTTAGTTACATTTGTTTGTGCTGCTACTACCAGTAGATGTACCTTTTTTTTTTCAATAAGTTATTTTATTACAGTTTGTGTGCTGTATGACATATTGATATATGACTGCTCTTGACTAACATGATCATGTTTCTAAAAAACTTGCTGAATTCCATCAAGTCACAAAATCCCTCTTTGGGGAACAAACTGCAAATGTTTCTCCATCTTCCTGAAGCATTTTTATTTTTAAATCCTAGCAATTATTATTAACGATGCCATTATTTATCTAGCAGATACTAATTTACTCCTACGTCGGAATTCAGATATTAATGTACAGGAGGGCGCGATGTAACCTTTTACGATTCAATGCATCGTTTGGTCTCGCTAGTAATTTTTACATTTAGACGCTTATTTGATTAACCCTGGGTCAGACTCTGCAATGGGGGCTTACAGTAAGTAGATGCGCAGGGATGCATCTAATTATCAAGGATTCAGTGGTAATGAGAGCAAATAAGGCCATAAAATGCATTGGATTTGACAAGCAAAGCTGTAAAGTGAGTAAGTGAGTAATGTTTCTACTGTGCTCTGTCAGTCTGGGAATGATTTGGGTCAGAGAAAGATGAATACAAATGATTCCATCTGGAGTAAAATCCAATAATAAAAAAATAAATAAAAAAAAACCTTAATTACTTTTGTTGCTTAATTACATCATATCGACAAAAGGGGTAATTCAGGAAAAAAGTTAAAATAAAGGAAAATGGAAATGATGTGAGAAGATACTCAGGAAGCTGGGGTTCAGTTTTCTTGCTCACTGTTTTATGGAGAATTTACTGTAATCGGTGAGAGGCTTTAAAGCCCTGCAGACTATCACAAGGCCACAAGGGGAATCAAAGATGTTTTAAGTACTTACAGGTACTACTGTGTAAAGCCAAAATAATGGGAACCAGCAATGGGAGTGGGGAACAGTCCATCATTTTCTTTGTATTTTAACTTATTCCATCGACTATTGACTAACTTCCAGGGTCCTAGGGTTGAATCCCAAATAGCATAAAATTGAAAGTTAGCGATCTGTGTGCAGCGTACAATCCCTTGTTCCACACACCAAGTAATGCCCTTAATCAGGATTCATTATAGGCTAGTTAGCTTTGTAGCTCGTGTTAGCTGTGAACAAAGTGCTGAGGCTAGTCATGTGTGTGCAGAATCTCAAATGACTCTCTAATCCCTGACCAAGGGCCTTACTTGATGTGTAGAACAAGGGATTATAAAACGTAGTGCTGGCAGAAATTCTCCTCACGGTAAAAGAGAGAAACACAACAAGGATGGTACAGAGGAACTCCAGAATGCCTTAGAAGCACTTCATAAAGTATTGTTTAAAATGACTTGTCAGATGTGTTTTTGGGTTTTGACAGGCAGCCGCTCTTCCCTCTTTATGGTACAGTGGACCACCGCCGAATGTTTGAATGTTTGGTATGAAGACCATATCATACCGTTCTACATTCAACTATGCTGCTTATCCTCCTGTCCCCTTCCCGTTCTCTCTCTCTCTCTCTCTCTCTCTCTCTCTATCTGCCAACTTAACCTTTGCTCTTCCTGCTGAAAAAAACAACTGTCATTCACTTGGGATTATCCATCAATCCGGCCCATATCCAATATCTGAGGTAATATCAGGAGCTAAAACAGCAGCTGTGCCCAATGATCTACATCATTACAAATCTGCTCCTTGCCCTAAACTGGAAATATGACAAACTGAGCATCCAATAGAGCATCCCTACACTATAAACGTTTGCAATTTTCCAGTGGAGTTGCTGCGATATTGCAGAATCATCTTATTTAGAATGTGAAAAAGGAATGACTTCTGAATGTGCTTCCTCTTTGAATACCGTACATTCAACATCACAGCAGACTTGATCGGGTTGATGGTCTCCCGCTGTGCTACTGAATGTTTACAGAGATGACACCATTGACATTTAAAGTTTGAACAGGGGGAAACCAGCATTAAAGACAAGCCACGCAGTAGGAGACCATCAATTGCGACATCAATTGGATTTTCAAAGATGGTTCGAGAATCGGGTTCGATTCAAAGATGGCGCTGATGCATCGCTTGTGATCTATACTGTGTTGAGTAGCTCGTTCAACTCTCACAATTAATAAAAAATGTTATACCCACTTTTGCATTATTGCATTACAATTGATGTATTGTGGAAAATATCCAAACACTGTGTCCATGTGACGTTGCATACACAAGTGTGTACCTCCTTCCAGAAGTTTCTCTCTTTTCCCATATCAATTTTCACAACACAAACCCCTTGTCAGTAAGAAGAGCCAAACCCCCCCAGCTCCCTCATGTGGCTCCAAGGATGTTGCTTTAGTGATGCTCGCCTTGGTATAACCATTCCAGCATTCATATTCATCAAACACCTGTTTGTGCATAATGGCGGAAAGTCAACACCGACTCCGATTCCTTTGCATTCCTCTAGTGCTTGACGCTTTGCGTGGAACGCAAGCCTACTTAGACAGACAGTTATTTGGTCATGAATAAAGCTGAGTGGGTAAGTGACTGCATGTAAGAGTGAAAGGCTCATTATCCTCTTTGCTGGGGGCCCTTTTTGTGCTCACCTTCCTCTCGCCGAGGGACATTCGTTTTAACTGCTTTGAAAATCTTTCAACAAGCCTCGGTTTGTGCTGTGCATCTAAATGCATTTCATCCCTCCCCTCTATTTCTCTCTCTCTCTCACACATTCATTCTCCTCTCTTCCAGACGAGAATTAAATGAAATTAGAGATCAGCAAGTCTTTGTAAACCCGAGGCCCGCCGCGTCTGAATCAAAGTTCAATTAGACTACGTTTCATTTCTCGCGTGTCTTAATTAAAAGAGGGATGGTGAAGTGGAAGTGGGAGGTGGACACCAGCAAAGTGTTTTGGCATCTCAATATTTCCATAAGGCACGGTGATGATGGGGGGGGGACGAAAAAAAAAAAAAAAAGGGAGAACGGAAATAATAAAACTGGAACGAGAAGAGATTTTAGTTGCGGTATTTTTCTCTCGCTGTTTGTTGTTGAGATGTGAAAAAGGACTATTATTAACATCTACCAAGATTTAATAATTAAAAAAAGAATCCTCACCACAACAACGCCTTTATTTTGTTTCCTGTGACAGACGGCCGCTTCTCCAGCTTATCAAAAGCTGCTCATCAAAAAGTTTAGCGGAAAAAGAACTCGATGATTGCTAAACACCAACACGTTTTCTCAAAGCGGTTCTTATGGAATGTGCGAAAAAAGAATGGAGCCGTCAACAGTAATGGATCTCTAAATAGCCTTTTCTGCTTTATTAGTCATAGCTAATAGTGCTGAAGGAGGATGGGATTGATGAAAAATGGTGATGCTTTTTTTTGCTCTGATAATTTTGGAGAATAGTGCATTTTTTTGGGGAAAAAGAAAAAAAAAAGATTCTCTGAGAATTTTTGCATGCTGGGTGCCTTCTGCCTGGCACAAGTGGAAATCTGGAAGGAGGAGGGTTTGATGGAGATAAAAAAAAAAAAAAGTTCTGTTCATTATTAAAATATTTTTTAATCTCGGTAAGTTTCCCTACCAATGAACCAATGCATGTACCAGTACACCATCTCACGCACCCACAACATCTACTTATTTTTTATTTATTATTATTATAATTTTTTTGGAATGTATTAGTATGAGTGAAAATGCAAATCGACTCATAGAATTTCTTTTCGACAAAGAATTCTAACGATGCATGGCTGCAAAGTGAATGCTTACAATCCTATTAAATCCATGTGAGTTTCATTAGCACTGCGGCACACACAGGACTTTCTTGTAATAGCTACCTTGTTAGGGTGATTGTCAGGAGTTAAAAGACGTATAAATTAGAAGAATGTGAGATTTCATTGTACGGAAATAGACGAGTAGAGAAAGTCGAAAAAAAAAAAAGGAAGAGGAAAATAGGAACAATGTTTTTGTATCAGGTTGTAGCAGGTGTCTCCTGTGTATTTGGATGCACCCTTCCTCCCTGTGCTACGTGTCCAATTAGAGTAACATAATCTCTACTGGCTGTGCTCTCAAGCCGAAGAAGAAAGAACTGGGGCAGACATCAGGAGAGAGAGAAGGAGAGAGAGAGAGGGAGAGAGAGAGGGAGAGAGAGAGAGAGAGAGGGAGAGAGAGAGAGAGAGAGAGAGAGAGAGGGAGAGAGAGAGAGAGAGGGAAAGAGAGGGAGAGAGGGAGAGGGAGTACTCACGCTGGATGTCAATAGTGACGCTGCTCTCCTTGCCGTTTGGGACAGCTTTGTTCGATGCACGGCAGATGATCGTCTGTCCGCTCTCGATGTTTGAGGCTGAAATGTACAGAGTGCTGACTGTACTCTCCTTCCTGCCATCTCGAAAAACAGTCTACAAACAGCAAAGCAAAAGAAACATCAGCAGTGTGGTAAAGCAAATGAAATACAGGGAATACTGTAACTAAGCTGGGCTGTCAAGTGAGCGTGCACTGGGTCAAGGAACACACAAGCACCATCAGTCAAAGGGCGTCTCGATTCCTGGCTTTGGAGTAGAACATTTCACCTACTAGATGCCCTGCAAACAACAGAGTACCCCCCCCCCCCCACACTGCTCTCCCTGTCTGTCGTCTCTCTATAACAGGGGCAGATGGATTGCAAAAAAAATAAGACAAGACAGTCTGTTTGGAGACCTTTTTTTTCTTGGAGGGTGGAGGTACAGAGCATGGCTTGTCATGCACCACAAAGGAAATCAATCTTGTTTTACTCTGCTGGAACGCTAAGCTCGTCCGCATTCGCCGCGTTGTTTAGTGCCATCTGGAAGGACTCTACAGAATCTACGTGCTCCACTGGAAAGTGATGACTTGGGAAAAAAAAGGGAAGGTTTGAGCGATAATCAGATAGAAAAAGACACTGGGTATGGAGCGGGCAAAGAAGATTCACCTAGCGGAACAAATTGGCAGTGCCATAGAGCTCTGGGCAAACTGCTGAGAGATGACATCCTCGAGACAGCCCGGCATGCACCGCAATACCCACTGCACCGGAAAGATTCCTTTTACTTTTCCATCCCTAAAAAAAAACCCTCTTCCTATTAAAAGCTCACTGGCCTGTGCTATACATCTAAGCTCTTGTCGTCAATTCCTGCCAAAAGCGTCGACTTGTGTGGGAGTTGCTCGGAGAACCGATCTGTAGCCCGCGCATTCTTAAAGTGAAAAAAAAAAAAAAAACCTCCTCCCTCGTCTCACACAGGAGAAGAAAAGTCCTGGAATAATGGACTGAACCAGAGCTGTAGTTATATGCTAATAATTAGCATGTTCCAACTATTGACAGTGAGCTTTGCTAATAGTAGCAATTACTGCCTCGCTATTTCATAGCTCCTTTTTTTATTAAAAGAAAGAAAGAAATAATAAAGATCAGAATGAAAGCTAGTGTTTTCCATTCAACGTGGGGGGAACTTGGGCGTGGATGGAAGTGTCAAAGGATAAAATATAGCACTTCTGCCTTCCTCCTTTTACAAAGTAGCGAAAATTGTTCAACAGAGACACACACAAAAAAAAACAAATAAATAAATAAAATAATGTTTATTTCAAGTTTGGGCACCATTATAGAACATAGTCTCGCTTTCACGAATCTGTAGCAATTCATTCATTTAACTCAGTCAACACTCAGTCAACACTTTCCATGATGCTATTCAGAGTAATGGCTGAGCCAGAATCTCAAAACGCAAATGAGAATAGGCCTCAAATGCAAATCCTGATCATCACTGAGCAGACACATTCACACAATCATTCACACTAACGGGCACTTCAGGGACACTAACTACGGTACCTACTGGCATGTTCTGAGAAAGCTGGAAGAAAACACAATCACACATGAGCAGAACAAAACTCACACTTCCACTGGAGCTAAATGTGCTTCATGATCATTCGTACGACACGATTAGTCCGAATAGTGAGGTAGCAAATGTGAGGCTGGTTGGTTTGACCCAATCGACAGCTGTGCTCACTGTCTGTATGGACTTGTCGATGTTCAGCTGGTGTCCACTGTACATTATATGGATGTTCTTTCACCATGCAAAAACATACGGTAGAATCACCTCTAGGTGTGAATGCGCATAAATAAGTAGTGATTGGTGTCCCATCTAAGGTGTTATCCTGCACCTTTGTGTAATGTTTGATTAGGTCCACTAGATAAGAAGGCGTAAGAAGGATTTATTAATAAACGGAGCCTTGTCTTCACCCACACATTCTCTATTCCACTTATCATATACTGTACAGGGTTGCGGGAGGACTGGAGCCTATCCAAGGCAACAGAAGCACGAGGCGGGATACACCATGGACGATGTGCCAATCCAGTGCAGGGCACAAGCATGACCGTGCTCACACGAATTAATTTGGAACGCCAATGATCTAATCTGCATGTCTTTGGGAGAAAACCCGAAGTACCCGGAGGAAACCCAACAAGCATGGAGAGAACGCGCAACCGCCATGCACACAGACCTCCACCGTCTCCACCTTGCAGCTCACTTTTGCCCAAATTGATATATTCTAAGATTACACTCCAATTAACAAACACCCATTAACTAGAACACCAGCATAAACCCAGTTAATCCTGAACTAACGTAGAAAGAAAGGAACGTCCACTGACTACAGTACATAATTTATTCATGCACTATACTGGCCTAGAACCCCTCCTGCTTAGCCTAAATCGTGTTTGCCACTTCCAGTAGCCGAGCGATGTGAGTCAGATGGAGACAGTAAAGCCTCCGCTGAGCCTCACAGCACTCGGAGCCCCTGCAGTGAGCTGCAGGCTCTCGGTGAATAGACGTGCTGATAAAATATGCTTCATGACACAGTTGGTGCTGCTTCTCTCATGGCCCATAGCCTGTCTGAAGCTATTAACATCGCGTGGACGCAGGAACGGAATGGGTCACAATGCTTAGCCTTTGCCTGGCCCAAAATAGCTTCCAATTACAAACTAATCATTTCTCATATAAAAGCCCAGAAGCTTGTCAGGAGAATAGCAGACCTACTTGGTGTGTGTGTGTGTGTGTGTGTGTGTGTGTGTGTGTGTGTGTGTGTGTGTGTGTGTGTGTGTGTGTGTGTGTGTGTGAAAGAAGCGGGGTAAACCGGAAAGATGAGCAAGATAAGCAAGAAAAAGGACAGTCCTAATACAATTTACACCTGTCAAGAGAAGCTGGTTTGTCACAATATAATTAAGCACATAATGAGCACAGACGCGCATTTTTTCTTCTACGCCTAGTATAGTCTCAGGATAATAATGGTCAAGACTTGTTCAGCATTTTGCCTTCGTTTAATGCTGCTTTTGTTCGGTGTGTTAATATACTGTATACAGACGGAACAGTGGCTTCCTGGGTAAAACTGTCGACTTGCACGTCCAAGGGCCGGGTTAGATTCCCGCCTCAGGTCTGTGTGCTTGGAGTTTGTGCTTGGTGGGTTTCCTCCAAGTGCTCAGGTTTCCTCCCACAGTACTGTGAGTGAGCATACCTGGGTTTGGGATGGAGTATATCCCATATCATGGGAATGGAATAGGCTCAAGGCCCAGAATGACCAAATACACAGTACAACATGATGAATGAGGGAGGGAGCAGTACAGACTATGAGGGAGTCAAAGTGAATGTATAAATGAGCTGTTTTCTGAGTTTCAAAGATAATTATACAACAGTTCATTCCAACAAAGCAGTGTGACTAGACAACATGCCATGAGTGTGCTGATATAAAGTATAACAATGCTGGTTATATGGTTATATACTATATAAGCGCTGGTTTGATACTTGATTCAGGTTTGCGTTCGTGGAGTTTGCATGTGGTGGGTTTGCTTCAGGTACAGTACTTAGGTTTCCTCCTACAGTCCAAAGACATGCAAATTAGGTCGATTGGCAATCCTACAGTAAGTTTCCTGAAGAGTGTGTGTGTGTGTGTGGGCGTGTGCCTAGCAATGGATTGGCAGTCTGGCAGTCTAGAAAGTTGAATTAATTAACCATTTGGTATTCGGCCCTGAAACAGTAAGTTATAAAGTAGGGGAACTTACTTGATTGACAGGACTGTCCACCAACACCATGGTTTATTCTCCTCACCTTTTGGCTACTGTACACTACACAGTACCAATAAGAATTCAAAGCTACTTTCTTGATAATTACAGTATAGTAACTCTCAGTCACCAGCTCAACACTAATTCCACCTTGTTGTGGATGGATACTGTATGTGTTTGTGGAGCAAAATTACTAGATTAAAAAACAAACAGATAAAAATCTAATTCTGATATTTAAAAGCAATATCACACTTGAGGTTGTGATGTTGATACCTAGACCTTCTCACAGCCGTGCTGATATTCAGTCCAACAGCACTCCATCTCATGTGATTATTGCTTAAAGTAAAAAATTTTGGTCCATCCATGTGCCATCCGGCACATCGGGCAATGGTTCTCCCCACCATGGAGATGTATCCGTATTCTCTGGCGTTTATTTAAGGGGTTGGGTTGCCAGCTCGACCCATTGTCATTCACACACTACGGGAACGCCAATTAGCCTAATCTGCATATCTTTGGACTGTGGAAGGAAACCGGAGTACCCGGAGGAAACCCACCAAGCACAGGGAGGACATGCAAACTCCATGCACACAGACCCCGAGGTGCATGGATCCTGGAGGTGCAAGGCGATAGTGCTGACCACTAACCTACTGTAGCTTGCCGCCACAAAGAATAAGGAGGAGCTCC
Source organism: Clarias macrocephalus (assembly GCA_011419295.1). Taxonomy (NCBI): domain Eukaryota; kingdom Metazoa; phylum Chordata; class Actinopteri; order Siluriformes; family Clariidae; genus Clarias; species Clarias macrocephalus. Next base: position 9,492 of record JAAGKR010006344.1, on the reverse strand, counting down.
ATATGCAACCATGGCAAATATTAAAACTGATATCTAAAAAGATGGGGAAGGGTGATTCGATTTCAAAGGGGTTTCTGCGGAGGTAATAATTTGGCTTCGGCTTACATTCTTCTGTTAAGCAACGCAATCTCTGAATAATCAGAACACACACATGGTTGGAGGTTATTTGAAATTTGTAACTACAGACTAGCCTGGCTTTACATTCTGCACCGTTTAAAATAATAGGTTGTTTCAATGACTTTGTCCTCTTTTTTTATTCTTTAAAAGAAAGTTATGGTTACTTCCTCATCCTGGGGTCAGAAGTCATTCTTTGATTAACTAATTTAATCCCTGCCCCTCAAGTTCTGATTAATTTCCACCATTTTACGACACAGTTAATTAAATGCCTCTTTACTTTTCCCATCTCCCAGCTTTAATTCAGTGGCAGCAAGCCAGTGAGGGTAATAAGCTTGACAATAGAGAGAAATGGACTGATGTTTCTAGCTTTAATAGAAGGGGTCAGATGTGCTAAATATAACTCCACTTATACTGTCGTCTTACAACCAAACCTTCCGAAATTCTCTGCTTGACCCTGTGTCATGAAAAATTCATTCAGAGTGCTAATAAAGTTCATTAGAGTGGCAACAGTTTTCCCGTTCCTGAGATGGTCTCATGGTGAAGGTTACGATGAAAGCTTTGCCTCTAATTATATTAGTGGTTAGGTGAAAATAAAGGGTGGGAGAATTAATGAAATTTGAGAGGCAGGTAAAAAGAAAGGCCTTTGAAGGCATGTGGGTGGATATGAGAACAGAAAAGGATACTAAATGAATTTACCCTGGAGTATAGGAGCTCAAAAAAAGGCCTTTCAAAACAGAAAAGTAGGTCTATAATCAGGAACGATTTATCATTTTATGTAACTAAAACAGAACATAGGTCATCTTGTCTTGTCTGATTAACCGATCTTCTATTATAGCCGGCAACATTACCAGATAACTCAAGAGTGATTATTTCTCCTATAATACGCTGCAGGACGGTTTACAGCTCCTATAGGTATCATACGACTGATAATTCCTCCTATAATAGCTATAAAGCTAGTTACAGGCTTGAGATTAGCATTAGACGGTGCAATGTACGCCGATCAGCCGTAACATTAAACTCGCTGACAAGTGAAGTGAATAACGTTGATTATCTTGTTATAGTAGGACCCGTTAAGGGGTGGGATTTATTACGAAGCAAGTCAAGAGCCAGTTGTTAAAGTTTTAGTGCTTAGAAGCACTAAAAATGGCCAGGCGAAGGGATCTGAATGATTTTTACAAGAGACAGTTTATGATGGCTAGAAGACTGGATCAGAGCGTCTCCAAAACCACAGTGGTGTTCCTGGTATGCACTGGTGAGAATCTGCAAAAAGTAGTCAAAGGAAGTACAACCCGGTGAACTTTGATAGCGTCAAGGTCACGAGCTCCCAATGCTTACTGATGCGCATTGGGAGTGAAGGCTAGCCTGTCTTGTCTGATCCCTCAGAAGTGTTACGGTTCCACAAACTGGTGAAAAAAAAAAAGCTCATGTTGGATATATTACAAGAGTGTCAGACAGACAGAGCATCACAGCTCGCTGCTTGTGGGTCTGTGTAGTCACAGACCAGTCAAGAGTTTTTGTGCTGACCCGTGTCCCCTGGGGAACATGTCTACAATGGGCACAGGAGCATCAGAACTGGACCATGAAGCAATGGAAGGGGGTAGACTGGTCTGTTAAAACATGCTTCTTTTCTACTTTGAGGTATGGCCAGGTGTTTATAAGTCTATTACCTGAGGAAGAGTTGGCCCGGGGATGCACTATGGGAAGTCAATGGAGGCAATGTGATGCTCTGGGTAAAGTCCGGCTGGGAAAACTTGCATCCTGGATCCTGGATAATGTTACTACTTACAGTAATTAAATATTGTTGCAGACCAAATAACAATACTACTTAAAGTCAGTGATCTCTTTTAGCAGGATAATGCACCATGCAACATTGCAAATATTCTTCAGGAATGGTTTGAGTAACATGTTGTTGACTTGACCGTTGATCTCTCCCAAACTCAATCAGTTCAAACATCTACGTATGTGATGAACAAGATCCACAAATGTCCCACATGGCAAGTTACCGGACGTCTGTTAAAATCTCGATGCCAGATATCACAGCACACCTTCAGAGGTCTTGTGGAGCCCTTGTCCCGGCAGGTCAGGGGTATCTTGTTGCCCCTAGAGGGGTGGGCTACACAATATTAGGCAGGCGGTTTTAAAGTTATGGCTGATTTGTGTATGTTTGCCATGTTTGATAGTTACTGAGCTTTGTACTACAAAGCCCATCTGTCATGCTGCTCACACTAAAGCCTCTAATCTCGAAAAACACCTCTTTGCCTCTTTGCTAATTTAAAAATATTCTGCTGCGTTCACAGAGGAACTACAAGCACCAGCCTTATTGCAGCTTATTTTCTGATCTCCTGCACTTCAATTAGCACTCATACCCAATCCCTTTAGCTATTCAGATGGTGAGGGAGGTGAGAGTGAAGCATGAGGGATCACTGAGCATTCATGTAAAGTGAAGTCTTTTGAAAGCACGAGTGTCGTTAATGCAATCCCTAACAACACACACACACACACACACACACACACACACACACACACACACACACACACACACACACACACACACACACACACACAATCAGTGCAGACCTTATTCACATCATTTATGCTGATTACACTGACATTAGAGCATCAATAGTGCCTGATCAGGATCAGGATCTCCAAGAAATAACTTTAGTAAGCTACTACAAAATATTTCTACTATTTTATTTATATATACAGTACAGAGACCAAAAGTTTGGACACACCTTCTCATTCAAAGAGGTTGAATTTGTATTATGGCAATAAAAAAGCAGAAGAAAAAAAAAACAGTGGCCATCATTACTTTAGGAAATGAAGGTCAGTCAGTCCGAAAAATTGGGAAAACTTTGCAAGTGTCCCCAAATGCAGTCACAAAAACCATCAAGCGTTACAAAGAAACTGGCTCACATGCGGACCGGCCCAGGAAAGGAAGACCAAGAGTCGCCTCTGCTGCGGGGGATAAGTTCATCCGAGTCACCAGCCTCAGAAATCGCAGGTTAACAGCAGCTCAGATCAGAGAGCAGGTCAATGGCACACAGAGTTCTAGCAGCAGACACGTCTCTAGAACAACTGTTAAGAGGAGACTGTGTGAATCAGGCCTTCATGGTAGAAGATCTGCTAGAAAACCACTGCTAAGGACAGGCAACAAGCAGAAGAGACGCGTTTGGGCTAAAGAACACAATAAAGAACACAATAAAGAACACAATAAAGAAAACTCGCTGAATGAGAAGGGGTGTTCAAACTTTTGGTCTGGACTGTATGTGGTCATGTTGTTATATCTGATCAGTGATTTCCTTTCACGTGAGTGAATTGGTGCAAACATGTTCCAGCATGGCAGTGCCCCTGCACACAAAGTGATCTCAATGAAGACATGGCCTTCCCAAAGATAGAGTGGAAGAAGTTGAGTGGCCTTCACACTGCCCAGACCTCAACCCCACTTAACACCTTTCGAATGAACTGGAACACTGACTGGGCCGCACTGCCTGACCTCACTAATGCTCTTGTGGCTGAATGCACAAAATCCTCCACAGTCATGCTCCAAAAACAGTAAAGGTTATTATAACAGCAGAGGAGAGAATGGCTTCCCTCTTCAAGAAATTTTCAACATGCACATACTGTACTGTATGGCTGTACTAGTCAGGTGTCCAAATACTTTTGACTAATTTGTGTGTTTGGGTTCACAGTTGGATTAAACTTGTTAACTCAAAGTGACTGGGCAACAGACTAGCTACTAGAACTCGTATTTAAATATATTAATTTTGATGATACATCAACCACCATGTTCAAATCAATATTAATGTTAATTCAGTAATTACTAACTGATGATGATGATGATCATGATGATGATGATGATAATTATCATTATTTACCTTTGCTTGTCTACCTCACACAACATTTAGAAATGCATTTATCCGGTTATTAATTAACATATACATTAACCAGCAAATATAGTCTGTATATTAAATAGTGAAATAGACAGAGCTGTGGGCTCCACGACATGCCCACCAGTCTGCAGTATCCAGACAGACACAGCTCTATTATCCTCCATATTAGCCTCCATTACTCAGACTAAGCATTTAAAATCTTAATTGAGTGCAGTGCTTTTTAATGTTATGAAGAGAGATATTAGGAGTCTGGACGGCTTCCATCAGTCACCACGCAGAAGGTCTTCCTATACCGGCACTGCTGCCAGGCGCAGGAAGCCATCTGATTAGCGACACCACTGCTAACGACTGCATGCAGCTGCATGATGGGTAAACTGTCACTTCTCCGTCCCGGCCAGATCGATGCCATTTATCTCCCATCCAGAAAAAAAAAAAAAGCCAATAATAGGATGAGAGGGAGGCCCTAAAGGGCGGCCTTGCATTGCTCATTTATATGGAAATGCCAAGGATGTGGTGATTAGAGGCTAGAAGGAGCCTCTACCTGATTTTTTTGGGGGCAGAACTGGGATGCTGGATGGCAGAAAATATCATGCTATTGGAATAATTTGCTGTAGGCAATGTGTACGTCTTAGAGAGCTGTGACTGGTTAGCCTGGCCTGGATAAAGCATATGCTCACACTGTATATACATACCGTACCCACACTATGTGGCAGCATGTGCAACCTTTTCACGAATTTTGTTTATGCATTCTATACATTTTCCTGTACTGAATTTGATGGAAAATTTAATCACCCAGTTGTGACGATGTGATGGCACATGCGCATCATGGTAGTTGATGAGTCGGTATCTACTGTAAATCAGCTGAATTTATTTGGGCAATGGTATGTAATTATGCAAAAATTTATAAAAAATTGAGACTCATACCCAGTAAAGGTTATAAATAATTACCAAGGTGCTTAGGTTAATTTCATATTTATGCCTTTTGATGTACTTGATGCTTTAAGTTGCGTTCTCCCAGTTTGCTACACATATCCAAACACTCCATTGTCACATAGTACCCGGACAGTTCCAGGTGGTGGAACGATTAGAAGTAGAGGCACAACCGAATGGATATGAATTATGGTAGAAGACCAGCACTCAGCCTTATCTGGCCATCTGCTTGTTTTGTTGACACATTTAGCAGCTGTGAGCCGGATTTCCTGGGATTTCTCTGCAATCAAACGAAGCTGAGGGCTAAATTGAAGGTTAACAGATGGCGCGTGTGATCACAGACGTGGCACAAGAGGCCAAGCTTTAGTAAAACCACAATAGTTTTTATAAAGGGAATAAACGAAAGCAGAAATGAAATAATTGAAATATTATTATTAATATTATTTTCTTTTAAACCTGATGTAAGTTCAAGGTGCGTTTACTCTATGAGAGCTCCTAGACAGAGCTAAATCTGTACTCACCTTAGAGTACATGGCTCCATTTAGCACCTCCCCATTCCGAATCCAGATGATTGAGGCGGCAGGCTTGGCATTGTCAGCATGACACGTCAGGTTGAGTGGGTCTCCAGCTCTCAAGCTCACCACAGGGCCTCCATCAATAACTGGGTTATCTGGTGGAACTGCATCATGGGAAAAAAAAAAAGAAAGAACATCACGCATGTCAGTGAGTGGCAGAGCTCTGGGGGATATCCATCTGCTCAACTGTGCTCGAGTCAATAGTGCTCTATACGGATCTCTGCAACATGTTACTCGTCTTAATAAAAAAAAAAAAAAAGAAGTGTGTCATGTTACCAAAAAGTTCTTCACTTTGAAAATGTTCCCTTCATGTCAAACTTAGGGCTTGTTGTAAAGTTCACACAATGGAGAATTAACATTTTTGGAATTAGGTTAAAAGTTGTCCAACACTTCATGGAAGACATTGTGACTGACCATAAATAGAGATCAGGAAGAAAGATCAGGAAGAAAGAATGAACTGCTATGTGAAAGTGTGAGCATTTCCACTCACACAATGTGATGAGAACTCACAGGACTGGGACTAAACAGCTGCATCTCCATTAGTGAGACTGGAGATTGGACAAAAGAAAAAAGGGTCATGTGGTCTGTTGAGTCCAGATTGACCCTATTTCAGAGCGATGGGGGCATCAGGGTAAGAAGGATATACAGTACATCATGCATAGTGGCCACCGTACAAGCCTCTTGAGGCAGAGTTACTGCATGATCTGGGGTTGCTTTAGTTGGCCTTAGCTCAGAAACATTATTTGGCAATAACATGAAGTCAGTTGACAACCTGAACGTACTCAATGACCAGGTTATCACATCTATGGAGTTTTTCTTCCCCAATGGCACGGATATACAGTATTCCAGGACCCAAGAGTAATTCTGCGAGCACTGGGAATCATTTTCATGAAACCCGAAAGTTAAAGTCAATGGAATGAAATATTGGAGTGTGCGACTTTACTTTGACTTTCAACAAGCAGTGTACTGTACAGTATGTAACGCATAGAAATGAATCCTTGTCATTGCTTAATGACTATAATTTGATATTAAATCAATGTCCTTTATGGCATGTGCCTTACCAACACTGCACTCTAAGAAGAGGAAAAAATGCCAAGGGTTCTTTTGATAGTTAATGGTTCTTATTCTCCAGAAAGGGTTTATAATGGAATCCTTTGTGAGAGGGAACCGTCCTGTTATAAGGTTATGTATAGATTTGTTAAATGAGTCTGTGTGACGTAAGGTTCTAGATTTAACCGTTTTCTTTTCAATCTAAGAGCCTCCCTGGCAGTGAGTAAGGCTAATCTAGTTTGTCTCATTAGTGAAAAGCGATATAATCCTATTGTGCGATTTGTTCACCAACGTTTTATGCCATTTTAAAAGTAGCTTCGGAATTATACTGTATGTGACATACTGTATCGTTTTGAGTCAGGAATCTCAATGGTCCACTTGTGCAGAAACCTGATTTTTTGGGTCAAAAACTCGATTCTCGGCTGCTTTGGGGTGGTATTGCTTTCCGAGCAAATAAATTCTCAGCTTTCATACTGTGTCAATAATATTGTTGGATTGAAACAATAAATATAGATTGGAAGCTCTCAAAGATAGGATGATGAGTTTATCTGTGGAAACTGATGAGCTGTGCATTATCTCTCTCTCTCTCGCTCCTTCTCCATTTCTCCCTCCCACATGTCTCTCTCTGTCTCTTAAGTGAACAAATGCACGTTCCAAAGAATATGGCTGAAAACTATCTTTTTTTTTTCTCTACCACTGACAAAGTAATAATAGGTTTTTCCCTTTGTGAAAGTTATCACTAATGTACGATTTGCAATACATATTATTCAGAATGAATGGATTCTGTTGTGATCTGATACAAATTCAGATGTGAATAGGAAATGCAGTAATTGTTTATTTTAGCTTCTTACCATAAAAACCATACTTTCCTCCAGTGCATGCAATCCTCCTGAAGGCTATTAGGTGTTGTATTACTCTTTTGCTTGTTGGAAGACATTGATCAGGTTCAATAGTTAAAGTGCCTTGCAAAAGTATTCACACCCCTTGAACTTTCCCACATTTTGTCATGTTACAACCACAAACATACAGTAGATGTATTTTATTGGGATTTTATGTGATAGACCAACACAAAGTGGCCACACAGTTGAGAAGTGGAAGGAAAATAAATGATTTTCAAATTTGTTTACAAATAAAAATATGGAATGTGATCGGATCGCATTTGAATCTAGTCCCCCTGAGTCAACACTTTTGGGGTACAGTATGTCTTTACCAGCTTTGTACATCTCGAGAGTGCTTTCCATTTCTTTCCATTCTTCTTTGCAAAACAGCTCAAGCTCAGTCAGATTGGATGGAGAGCGTCTGTGCACAGTAATCTTCAAGTCTTGCCACAGATTCTCAATTGGATTTAGGTCTGGACTTTGACTTGGCCATTCTATCACATGACTATGCTTTGATCTAAACCACGGCATTGTAGTTCTGGCTGTATGTTTAGGGTCGTTGTCCTGCTGGAAGATGGAAGTTTTCTTCTAAGATTGCCCTGTACTTGGCGCCATCCATATTCCCATCAACCCTGACCAGCTTCCCTGTCGCTGCTGAAGAAAAGCATCCCCACAACAAGATTTTCGCCACATATAGCATTTTGCATTTAGCCCAAAAAGGTCAAATTTGGTCTCATCTGAGCAGAGCACCTTCTTCCACATGTTTGCCATCTATCGATTGTATAACACTTGTCCTGATTGGTTCGCAGCAGCCTATATCAGGAAACACAGGAGTACACCCTTAACAGGATGCCAACTTATCACAACTCACAAACACTCACGCATCCAATCATATACTGTACTATGGGCACTTTTGAAACACCAATCAAGCCAAACCATGTGTTTTTGGGACTGTTGGAGGAAATACCCAGAGGATTACCAAAGAACAAGGAAAACAATCTCTACGCAAACAAAGTGGAAGATTCAAACCCCAGACCACCACATTATCAGTTTATTTATAGTGTGGGAAATATATCCAACTAAATTTGTCAGAAAGCATGACATAGACAAACACACACACACACACACACACACACACACACACACACACACACACACACACACACACACACACACACACACACATATATATAATGATTTGGGCAACAAATCAAGTATTTCTACTACTGAGTTGTTTCCAGTGCTCATAGAATTAATATTATAGTTTAGGCCACACCTACTCTACATAGCATTTATATCCAAATATAAAGTAGATGTGATCATTTGACATGTTAAACAGACACATGTTTCGTCACTCTCGTACGCGAGTGTCCATAAATAGGCATATCTCATGTATTATTTAAAGTATTACCATACAGCTAAGGATAACTCAAAGTGACTTAAGAGTTGATGATGTAAGAGTTTGCATAGATACTGTGTATTTTGTCTCAGCAATAAAAAAACTAACTTTTGGCATGTGTTTATTACCAACATTTAATTCATTGTAGTCAATGAGTAAACAGGTGATTTGAAAGACAGTTGCTAAGAAAACATCTTTAATCTGTCACTAATATAAAAAAAGCAGCTACCATGCTGAGGACGGAACGCATTTGAGTGAGACCGTGCTGACTCCGAGTACAACTTAATGAGAGCAGGTGTTATTTGTATATACGATTAGATGGATGGGAAATGGAAAAGAACGCAGCGACGCGTGAGCGTGTGTAATAGTAGCGAAGGGCGGAATAAAGTGAAAGGAGTTTGACGGGCCGGAAAAGGAAACCAGCAGGAGAGAGGAGGCGTGTGAGCGCTGTTTAGACTTACAGACTTCAAAATTCATGAATGGTCCTGATTACATACTCGCTGTTTCATTGAGACACTCCTTACGTGTCATTCACGTGTACAGATTGACAATCACACACACACACACACACACACACACACACACACACACACACACACACACACACACACACACACACACGTACACACATGCTGATGTTGTATGCATTA
>JAAGKR010006343.1:0-43679 GCA_011419295.1 Clarias macrocephalus | reverse complement strand
CCACCAACGAAGATGTTAGTCTACACGGCTTGGTGGGCAATGTAGGCTTTTTCAGGGAGGATGAGCTCCCAGGAGAGAGATAGCTCGCAAACGTCTCTTCAATCTGGGGTATCATCATAAAACGGGATGAATCAGGCTTATTTCATGAAAGAGTTAACTCGTCATAGAGGTCGCCAAAAAATAAAGGGGGGAGGGTAAACCCTCGTTGAGGCCACTCCCCTGGCCACCTGACAGAAACCTGTCGTCTAACTTTGAGCGCTTGGGGATTTTTTATTTTATTTTATTTATTTATTTTTGCGGCGAGAAAGGAAATCTATTCGGTCCCTTCACAAAAAGCGCCGGAGCGCGCTTGAGAAGCGAACGCTAAAACTTCCTGATGCGGGGAGAGCGCGAGAGAAAGGGGAAAAACCCGTCTTATGCGCGTCTGCCCGATCGGCACGCTATGTCCATGGAAGCAAGTGTTTAATCTCTTCCGTCTGCTCATAAGGAGCGCCGGAGCGCGCTTGAGAAGCAGACGCTAAACACTTCCTGATCCTGGGAGAGCGCGAGAGAAAGGGGGAAATCCCGTCTCATACGCACGCGAGCCCCAGGAATGCCCCGCGGCTCGCGGTTTCTCTTTAAAGAAAGCGAGCCGCGCGCGAAGTGCCTTAATAGCTTTCCATTATCGGTAAGTAAAGTTTTTCTTTCCTACCGTTATTCTGTTGCACACACACACGCAAACACAAAGTCGGTCCTGAAGACAAAAAGATCTGAGGATGTTTCCGGTTCACTCCTATTTATAACCTGCAGGTGCACCTTATTCGGTGACGTCATGCCTGGCACAGGTTATAAGCCGAAGGTATTCGGCGGGTTTGACATGCACAGGCTTCACAACCGGGCAACAAAGAGATGTTCCCATAGCGTTTTCACGCAGCATTGAGTGTAGCTTTTGAAAGGGAACACATTTATATCTTTAGACTTTTATTTATTAATTTTAATTGTGATAAAATGATTACAAACTAAGAAAATATATGTAACCATTATGATGATAAACTACAAAATATGCATCTAGTACAAGCACTTTTTCTTTCAGCCAGGTGGATGACCAACACATATTCTCAACACTCGTATATCTTACTCAAGGGAATTTGCATCTCATTTGGAGGAAGATTAACCCAGCTGTAGTTAGGAGCAAAGAGTCACAAAACTTTAGCTTGTTTTAAGCTTGCCTTCAGGACTTAATTAGTAGCACCTAGTCTCTGTGGGGTTTTAGGATTCTCCCTAGCAATTAGGGCTATCTAGTGACCAGTTTGACAGTGTTTACAGTTGACCACAAAGCACAATGAATTTAACATTTATCATTCAGAAAACATCCACTGAGTTAGATATATAGCTCTTTCAATGTTATTCATGTACTAGATTGGTAATCAACCCTAATATGAGCTCCTGCTGTGATGGCATCATGGAGAGAGGCTGCTGCACAAAGCTAAACCAATCTAATTTAATTTCCAATTTTCAACCTTGCCATTATTAACTGAATCAACATTGGGCCAACCTATCTTTGGCCCCACCGATAGGATAACAGTGGGCCAACGAACAAAATGATGTTGGGCCAACCACTAAAAAGCTGCTGTTTACTGTACTGTACTTAACATCGGGCCGACATCGGAGCACTAACAAAAGGTTACCAAAATTTTGCTGACACTGGGCCAACACAGCAGAGCTATCTGGGTTTACATTTTAGAAATAGAACACAAGCCTCAGCAATGATTCTGTTGACACAGTTTCTTGTCACTGTGTCTGACATGATGATTTGTACAAAGTTATACTACAACAGCAGCACTTCCTGGGTGTGGCCATCTAGAGCTGTGATCCCTCATGTGTAAAGTTCAGCACCTACAGCACTATTATACAGAATCCTCACAGAGCTGCGTTCAGAAATGGCTCCACTATATGACCCATATATAGTGAGATACCTAACGCTGATTCTCACTGTAGCAACAGGTAATTAATCTTCAGACGCTACTGAACTTCATTATTTTATTAACTCAAATTTATTAACAAAAAATTCATGAATTTATTTCTTAAATTTTCTTTTTACATCAAGGTTTTTTTTTTATAAGCACAGGAAATTCTCACTCACTCACTCATCATCTATAACCCTTTATCCTGTATTCAGGGTCGCGGGGGCCTGGAGCCTATCCCAGGAGGCTTAGGGCATGAGGCAGGGTACACGTTGGACAGAGTACCAATCCATCACAGGGCACACGCATACACTCACCCACACACTCATTTACACACTATGGGCAATTTGGGAATGCCAATTAGCCTAAACTGCAGGTCTTTGGACTGTGGGAGGAAACCGGACAACCCACCAAGCACGGGGAGAACATGCTCAGGAATCTTCTCATTAAATTATAATACCTTACAATGACAATAAAGGTTTTCATGTTTCTGGTTTATGTTTACTTACTTATTTTTGTTTAGTTACAGTAAGACAATTCATAATGTTCACTGCTATATTCATGACATGGCTTTCGTTAGGTGAGTTAACATTAAGTGTTGAATTAGTTATTACTTAGTCTGTGTGGTGTTAAGGAAAACCTAAATGTAGGTTTAACAGGCTGTTCTGACTTTACTAAGCTAACCAAAAACTGAACCAAATAGCAAATGTGAACTAAAGCTTTCCAATAGCTTTCGTATAGTATATAGTAGTGCAAATAAAATATACGGGTATACACAATTTAAATAAAGGTGAAAAATTACATACAGTATTCCTATAACTTAAATGTGTGATGTATGATGAACTACATTACAGAAAAATGATTGCAATTAATTTTATTAATTAACTTAAAAAAAATCAATGAAGCAACACACTTAAAACAACTAAAAAAACAGACAATAAAAGCACTTTTACACTTAGCAATATTACTGTTCAACGGTGCTGCTGCTAGGAGACACTGCTGTCAATCAGTGCATGACTGGCCTCACCCACAGTGCTCTATAAATTTTTTTTACATTATCCATTTCTCAAAAAAAAAAAAATTAACAAAGAAAAAAACAACATGCGAGTATGTGAATATATTACAAGGATGAGGTCTGCAGCTGGAAGCCTGGAAACGTTTGATGCCTCTGTCAGGCAGGGCAGAGAAATGAAGAGGGTTAGAGGAAAAGGACAGCGCAGATTTACAGCGCCAAAGGGGCGTGGCTCAGAGGCAGTTCTCGACGAGGACGGTGTGGTGCGGCAGCAGTCGAACACTTCTGTGTTTCAGTGAAATCCTAGTGACGTAATACAGAGACAAAAAGCAGTACTAAAATTTCTAATGGGAGCGAGCAGAGATTTCATCGTCAGCCAGTGCGAGAGTTCAAAGCCAATGAGTCAGTCAGCGATGTGAGAATCCAAAAGGGAGTGAGCAGAGGCGTAAACATGAACCAAACGAGAGATCAAAACTAGCGAGGAATCCAATAGGAAGCGAGTACAGAGAACAAGCGGGGTCGAGAACAGAAACAAGTAACATTATAAAGAAACACGAGAAAACTGGGTTTTGAAGGCACACAATAATCTGGCTGAAATATAATAATCGAGATAGCGCTCTGCACATCCCTAAATGCCAGGAGATATTAGTTGTGAATAAGATAGAGGATGGGTAACATAGGACATAGAGCTGTGGTAACCAGGCACTTGATTTGGGAGATGTGAAAGGTGAACAGCCTAGTGGAAGGCAGGTGTAACTTGACAGAGATAGGGTTGATAATCTTGATGATGGTAAATGGGCCATTGAACCTAGGGGATAGTTTATGTGAGATGGTTTTGATGGGAATGTCTCATGTGGCAAGCATTACTCTATCACCGACATTGTATCTTGGGGCAGCCGAGCGCTGTCGCTCTGCTTGTTGCTTGAAGGCTTTTACTGACTTTAAGAGTTAGGACCGAGCTCTCTGCCAGGTCCTTTTGCAGCGCCGCACAAAACTTTGTGCTTAAGGGACTGCTACCTCGTCCTCCTGAGATGGAAACGAGGGGGTTGATACCCCAAAAAGCACTTAAAGGTAGACATTCTGGTAGAGGAGGGGGGAAGGGAGTTGTGGGCATACTGTATTCTACCCATAGGCTCCATGAAGTCAGGTTCTGTTACATCATGCATCTCAGAAAGGTCTCCAGCTTCTGGTTTGTTCTCTCCATCTGCCCATTATGATACACTCGCCTCCGAGTGGTGCAGTGGTAAAGTGCTCGACCGATCTTAAAATTGCGAGGTCGATTCCCTGGTTATGCTGTAACCTCTCACAGCCGCAGGTCTAGAGAGAGCTAATTGGCCGAGCTCTCTCAGAGGGGAGGGATGAGAGGTACTTAGTGCTCCCGCATTAATCACAGCCCTACGGCCAATCAGGGGCATCTGTGAGCTCGCGCAAGCGGAGGCAGCATATAGCGCTGTCCTCCGAATGTGTTACACCGCCCCTAATAGTGCCTGAGTGAGCAGTTCCAAAAGAAGCAGTTGGCTGACATAATAGAGCGTGATAAACATATTTCTCACCATAGTACAGCAAATCTACTAACTGCATGCTTTTCATGTTACCACCACAGATTCTCAACACTCATATCTTACTCAAGAATTTTTACATCTCATTTGGAGGAATATTAACCCATCTGTAGTTGGGAGTAGTGATCGGTTGTTCTTTTTGAACAAATCTTTAACGTGACTCGAGTAGAGCGAGTTTTTCTCACAGAGAATCAGAGAATGATTTGTTCAAATCATCGCAAAACCTCCTTAGGTTATGTACAGGAAACAGAATTGAACGGTTCTCAACGAATCTTCTAGTCCGAGTCGTTCGTTCTTTTGTCACGTAACTCCCATAGACACTATGCAGTGCAATAGATTTAAAAGAACAAACCACTCGGACTAGAAGAATGAAAAGAACCGTTAATTTCTGTTTCCTGTGTAATGCAATGAATAGCGTAACGAACGACTCGGCCCAGAAGATATGATGGTGAGCTGCTCATTCTGTTTATCATAATATGTCCTTAGCTGCATTGTAACATTTTCATTTCTGGAACTATAGCCAACATTTATTACTTATTGAAATTTTCTTTTGTAATTTTTGGTGGTTATGTGTGGTTTATTTGTTTTATTCCCAGAAGCCAGTGAGGACTTGGTCAGAGTGGAGCTGGGGAGGCTACAGTACCCTCTTTTCTTTAGAGAGGTGTGTTTCACAGGGTGTCGTGTATGTGGCCACGATCTCTTTACAGCGAGTGTGATGGTTGAGAGCGAACTGGAGTGGGGTTGGACGACCTCCTGATTTGCGGCCGGTCAGCCCTGTTCCTGCTAAGCCTGGAGAATTAATAATTTTTAACAATTTTGTGAATTTGTTTTATGGGAGAGAAAATTTTATTGATGCTCTTACAATAAAGTATATTTTGGTATCGATGCTCAGGTCTCACTACATCTTGTATGATTGCCCTCAATTTGTAAAATGTACCCGTGTGTCTTTATTGGGAGTATTTCCCTGGCACTCAGACAAATTCTACTATAGAGCATTATAGAGTATGTCAGGATGACTAAAACGTTTTTAATTAAGTAAAACCAAACGTAGCCACATTTGTATGTAATTGTATGTAATTATAAGTGGGTGGAGCTAGATATGCAAGATACAGTTTAGACATGCTAGTTACACTTACCACAGGAGAGACGCTTAGAGCTACCATGTTACTCTTCCTCTTTATTTTCACCGTTGTTACCAACACTGGTAAGATATTTACTAAATTATTTACTGTACTTTTAACATTAATCTTATTGATTACCTTGATTAACTCATTGCCTTCAATTTACCATCTGAATTTTCTAAACAGAGTAATACTAGGATCATATTAAAGGATATGCCAATGTCTGTTTCTGACAGAAGCTGTTGAGTCGCGCATTACAGCAGATCAAACAATCATAAGTTCAGTGGAGGGAAGCAACTTCACACTGACCTGCACGTACAGTATGATGACTCTGCTAACTACCTCTACTCGTATCGACAAAAGCCTCAATCAGGACCAGAGTTTCTCCTGATGATTTATAAACTTTCAGAAGATGTTACTAGGGCTGAACAAGCTCACCCAGGACTATCCATCAAGCTTCATAAAAGCCAAAAAAAAAAATAGTTTTGGAGCTCTCCTCTGCTTCAGTATCAGACTTTTTACTGTACTACTGTGCCATGCAGCCCACAGTAACAGGTAACCCAACTACAAAAACTCCTGTACATGATGACAGTGTTTTTTTTCTTTCTTTCCTTTTCCACCATGAGGAGGAGCCATTTTATTGTGTTATGCTTATTTCCTTTTCAGTTATAATTTGCATGTCTAATAGCATGGCCTAAGTTTAGCCTCTGTGGTGGTAAGGTTTGATTCAGCTTTTGAAGGAATATAATTAATTAAGCATGCTGACATCACGACCATGACGAACAGTAGAAATTAATTTGTGCCATCTTGAGATAAATAAAAACTTAAACAGTGTTGTTCATTGAACATTATAATACATATTAGAATGTATAACATATATAAAAAAATGGGCTTAATTTTTTAAAATAAAAAACATGAATATAGGTGCTAACATGCAGGGTGATGACCACCAATGGCAAAGACTTTGTTCATTTGATTTCTACTATTGATAATACAGAAAGTGCTAATGGCAGTTCCTTGACAATTCGTTCCACAAACCAAAAATATTTATATAAAAACAACTAATATAAAATAAAAATAAAAATAAAACAAATTAACCTGCACTTTACACACAGAATTCTGGGTTATTTTAATCTTAATCTTAAGGTGATCATTTGTTAAATATGACCCCTGTAAGTCTGATTTGAATTGCATTTTTTTGCATTTAATACAATGTTTAAAACTTTTTATATAGAAGTTTTCAATAGAAATCTTATAATGCCCACATGACACAAACATTTCCCATCTTAATATTTTAAATATCCGTTATTTAACTATTACTATTTAATTTCCTTCAAGATGACATCAAAAACAAAAATGATACAACTTTTTAAAATATTATGTTGTCCTCAAAAATTTAATAACACGAGATGAGTACTTGTGTCCATCAATCTGATCTACAGTATGCTGGAGAAACTCCCAGGTGAGAAGACACTTCTTAACCATCAATAACAAAAAAAAAAAAAAAAAAAACCCATCAATAGCCTCCACCAAAGAGTTTGTCTCAATAGAATTGCATCCAACAGAGGGAAAGTTCTGTCAGTTCCCTCTGTCTCCATACTGTATTTTGCAGATATCATCCTCATCATGTTGGTCCGCCTGTGGATTACAGGATACGGCGCTCCATCTGGATTGAATACAAAACATTCACCCATTTTCAAATTCTCAACAAACACTAGATGAATATGATATTTAATGGTAAATTTACAACTTATAATTAATATTTCATAAGGATGAAGAAAAGGTTTGTTTTAAACTACAACTTAACCATGATCCTTGTTATTTTTTGAATAACAAAACAGTCATTAAACATACTCAAATAGCTTCTTCTGACACCTATTAAATATTATAAAATATGCCAAGAGACTTTCCACACACACAGCTTTAGTGACGACTACTAGTAATTTACCTAAAATTACATTTAAGATTACTAGATAAATATATATATTTTTTTATTTGTGTGTGCTATAAACGCACTTTTATCATAAAATACACTATAGCCGATTGTTGGCACAGAATATTAAAACATGACCTCCCCTCACTCCCATATCAAAGTTTGACTAAAAAGGTGGAAAAGCGAATAAACATGAAAATGAGCTCCTACCACAACATTTAAAATTTAAGTAAAAATTCATATGAACTTACCATTAATACTTCCAGCTTTAAGTGGCGTGCTCCAGAAGTGAAGAATCCAGAAAGTTCCTCATGCCGTGTCTTAATTCCAAAAATGCAAAGAGCTGACTTGACTTGGAAGTGCACAGTCAAGGGTTTGAGGATACCTGGTATAGTGCAAATAGAACGCAGCGTACAGGAAGCTTCTCACAGCCGCGATATATTATACTATAACCGTATTATACCAAAGATTACTTGTTAGGAATACACAAAATGAAATAAATTTGCTGTTTTAACCACTGCAGACGCACCACAACCAGCGGTAGTTTTCAGAAGTTTCTGGCAAGATGAGGCTCGCTTAAACAAGTCTTAAAACTACACTTTGTGACACAATACCAGTAATATTTCGAACATTTTGCTGGCTGCCGTTTGGAGAAATAAAGAATAAACCAGTTATTGGGTCAAAATAACCCTGTAAATTGTAAATTTGTAACCATTTGTAAATGACCCAGTAAATCTCATTTGACAAACACAGAGCAACCCAACAATGTGTTTAAAGTACCCGAAATAACCCAGACCTTTTGATCCAGCATAAACAACCCAACAATGTGTTTGCAGAAACAACCCAGCATTTTTTAGAGTGTATCTTTGAAAAGAATCATGGCTGTAGTGAGAGAGGAGAGAGAGAGGAGGAGGAAGGGGGGGGGGGGGGGGGGCTGCTGTGTAGGATGACTCACAGACGCACACATCAGTTTACCGAAAGAGACTCTTACTCAACCAAGCGCACGCACACACACCTAGCCACAAAATGGTCCAACACACACAAAGAAAAGATGCTTTAATCGCACACACATGGTTACAGTGTTATAGTAAACAGTACACACGCGCACAGATGTTGACTACACGAGTGACGCCTGTGCACTAAGACTGAGCATGGGAGACAATTACCCACAATTCCGCAGAGCGTGAAAGAGAATAACCATTGGCTCAGTTGTGATCACATGACGCTTGCTGACAAAACAAGAAGCACACGCATGCCACATGATACTTGATAATACTTGTGTGGCGCTCCATACCGCACCACGCAATGATTTAATGATAAGAGCCATTACGCAGGGCATTAGAGGGGGTTAACGAAATAGGAGTGTGTGAGAGTGCTTGTGATACACACGGGAAGACCTTCCAGTTTGGAGATGGCCTAGGATTATTAAATAAGGAACTTAAGTGAAACCAAAAACTGAAAACATAAAATAAACAGAGCTCCGCTGTCTACGCGAGAACAGACGGGGCTCTGGAAAATAAAACAAAAAATTAATATCCTCTCTGGGTGTTCACCCTTACCGAGGATTTATAGAGAGAGGGAGAGTTTGTGCTTGGTGCACTTTTACTTATACTGAGCGTGTACACTGAACTGATGTGTGCCGCTCTCTTTTTCTATCTTTCTCTCGCTCGCTCTCGCCGGCATCTTAAACAGAAAGAGGCTGGAAAAAAGCACAAAAAAAGCACAAAAAAGTTTTATTTTCTTTGTTTTTTCTTTTCTTTTTTCTTTTGGCTTTGTCTTAGCCCTGATACCTTACTGGTGTTACCTAAATGATCGGACAAAGTGCGCCGGTATCAGGACCCTTAAACAGACATGCCGCCAATGTGCGGCTCATTCAGTCTGATTGCCTGATGGCGACGTTGCCTGGCAATCGCGTGTATGAATGACCGAGCCTTTGCCTGTTCAGAACTCCGCGTGGTAGCAGTCTGCGAATCTGCCTGTTCTGAACAGGTTAAGCGCGGCTCTGCGCGACCCATGTCATTACACATTCTAGCTAGAGTTTATAAGATAAGAACTCTCTAAATGGACTCTGAGAAGCTTGGACCAAGATAGAGTTATTTAGATGTGTACAAATAACTACTACAAATAAAATAACCACCCAAACTGGTAGACGCCTAATGTTTTGTTTAGTTACATTTTAGAAATAGAACACAAGCCGCAGTAATGACTCTAGTTATTTGTCTCTGTGACGGTGACAGTTTCTACAGTGTTGCAGTCATACAGTACTACAACAGCAGCACTTCCTGGGTGTGGCCTTCTAGAGCTGTGATCCCTCATGTGTAAAGTTCAGCACATACAGCACTATTGTACAGAATCCTCACAGAGCTGCGTTCAGAAATGGCTCCACTATATGACCTTCACATAGTGAGATACATACTGCTGATTCTCACTGTAGCAACAGGTAATTAATATTCATAAGTTCATTATTTTATTAACTGAAACTCATGAGCTTATTTCTTAAATTCTTTTTTTTTATGTCAGGGAGTTTTGCAGATACAATTTGGCCGGTGGAAGAAAAAACAAACATCATCGAGAAAGAAGGAGAAACTGTGACTCTGAAATGTTCATATGAGACAAACAGTGAAAACATTTATCTTTACTGGTACAAACAATATCCTAACAGAGCACTGCAGTATTTACTGGATAAAGGCGCAAGGTCTGAAAGCTATACAAGCACTCCTACTGACAAGCGATTAAAATCAGAAACAAGCAGAAACTCTACTGAACTCACTATCAGCGGTGTAAAGCTCTCAGATTCTGCACTCTATCATTGCGCTCTTCAAGTAGGAGCACAGTAATACAGAGTCAGTGTAAGGCTGTACAAAAACACAGCAATGGTTTATATGAAGTTTGTTAAGACCACATCAAAGATACTTCCTTTAGCACCTCGTTATCAATTAACCACAGACACTAACAACATTTGTGGTGACATTTAAGAAGTAATTGGGGTTAAACATGATACATTACTGACATTAAATTCACAAATATTAATTTTCATGATCAAATATATTTTATTTTATTTCACTAAAAGTGTGAAATTATATTTTTATCGGGATTTTCATGCCTGTTTTGTCCATAATTTATTGTTATCAACTAATGTATTTGTGAATTAATAAATAAACAATCATTAATGTGGATAAAGTAATTTCTTCATTCATTGTTGTGTTCATTTTGCATGTACATATGGATGTGTTTGTTGTATGATCAGCTAAAACATTTAATCAACAACTGATTATGGCACCCGCCCTTGTGCACATGCAGTGCAGGTATCTTTGGTGCTAAACATGTGCTAGGGTTTAGATTTTTGTCAGTGTGAGGAGATTAACACCCAAATGAGGATGAGTTTCCTGTTGAGTCTGGTTTTTCTGAAAGTTTCTTTCTATTGCCATCTCAGAGAGTTTTTATTGTTAAAATCGCCCTGAGTGCTCATCAAGGCCAATCTGATAAAATCCATACACATTTCCATCATTTTCTTTTGATTCTGTAAAGCTGATTTGTGACAATGACCATTATTAAAAGCAGTATACAAATAAGATTGTGTCTATTTATGTGTGCTGCCTTCACATTGTGTAGAGACAACCTGTCTGCACCCTGGATCAGTGGAGGATCTAGAAGGAGTAATACTGTAGCAAGAGGAACTAGTGGGTGATGCGAGGGTTGGTGTCCTTAGCCCCTGTCATCCACTGTAAGGGAGCATTACATATATAATATATATACATATACTATAATATATATATACAGTAGGTACTATAAACCTCCTCGATGGCCCATTTAATGGCAGGGACCTTCTGCTGTACAGTGGCATAGCATTGCTCCGCTGGTGTGAGTGTCTGAGGTGTTCATGTGTACAAGAAAGGGACGTTGAAAGCTGGGTCTCAGAGGATGGGGGAGTTGATGGGATGGGTCTTTGTTTGTTGGAATGTGTCTGTGACTTTTCAGTAGAAGACCCTAACAGGCGCCTCTACTCTTCCTATTTTTTTAAAATCTTACCTCCACTTTTTTATGCTGTTTTCCCTCTTCTTTCTTTTTTTTTGTTTGTTTGCTTTGTTTTATGCAATGAGGGTAGACTTTTTATAATTTATTTTTTTATTTGGGTTACAGTAAATGTACTTTAGAAATAAATGTGACTTTTGATGGCATTGACACAACCTGGATCAAGACCTGAGTTTCTGCTGCTGCTTGTTAATGCCAGAGAACAAGTCATACAGTCACAATCACATCATCTGCTCATTGTCATTTATTGCAGTGACAGACTGAACTGAACCATTGTGTCTGCATTTCCATAAAGACAGAAAACACATTAGTGGAGCAGAACTATGCTTTTCTCACAAGATGGAGCTATTTACATGTTTACATTCACTTCTTAAGTCATTGTTCTATGATTTCAGCTGAACTATGATTTCTGCACTGACTATAAGTTGTGGTATGAGTTTATTTCATACTCCTGGAGGTTAACTATATAATTATTTCACTATTAAATAACACTACACTTTATTTATAAAGACCTACATTACATTACAATTGGGGAACAACTTAAAATAAGTCATAAACAGTGGATCATGATTACATAATGAAATGATCGCACACATATATAGTTACTTACAAAATTGCATATATATACATATACATCTTATATAGCCAGTTTTTACTTTTTTGATATCAGAAATAGACTGAATCTAAATAGAATATAATAGAATCTAAATGTGTAGAAGCAAGTAACAATGTGTATAGATCATAATGATTAGATTGTCCCTGATGAGCAAGCCAAGGGTGACGGCGGCAGTGGCATGGAAAAACTCCCTGAGATGGCAATAGGAAGAAACCTTGAGAGGAACCAGACTCAATAAGGAACTCGTCCTCATTCTGCGCTCTGATAACAGATAACAGAAAGACATATCACTGGTTAGACTATTGCTGAAGTTGTCACTGTACATTTTAAAACATCATGTGACAAATGGCTGATCCTTGTAACTCTCTAGGTCACCTTTAGTATGGACTATACCAGAAATTTTCAAATAAAAATGAATCAAACACTTCTTTGTGATATCCTAAAAAGCAGCAATGATATAAACATTTGAGGTACCTAACTATCACAAATTCTCCTGAAAAAACTATATTGTACTTTTCTTACTTTTGCTTTTGTAAAGTTACCTTGAATATGATATATGCACTAAATATTGCATTATATCCTATAACAGTGGTCACCAATCTTATCCATTTCTTATTTCCTGAAAGAAAAATTCACAGTTTCATGGAAATTTAAAAAGAACAAAATCACAAACATTATAAATTGCCCTGCTAATACAGTGCATATCCAAAACCATTTGCATATTGATATGCATATATATGATTGATTTTTGAAGACAACATTAAGCAGGTTAAAAGTGGCAAAAAGAGGAACTTTACAAGCAATGAATACGGTTAAAGATATTGGTTTATTGCAGATTTTTTTCAGATTTAATAGAGTTAAGATGTAATGGCTTTTAAACAACCAGACTTTGTAACTTCGGCTACATCGCGAGTCGGATCTGTTCACTACGTTGACTGATAACCCGGCTTTGAACCTTTGCTTCCGTTTTTGACTCGGACCCTGTCTATACAGTATATCCTCAGAATTGCCTCAACACCGATCTCATCACTCTGCTGCTGCCCTCTGTCAAACAGCACGTCGGATTCAGCACGCGAGCTGCTACCTTGTTCTCTCCACACAGCGCGCTCACTCTGCTGCTGCTCGCTCTCAACCTGCGCGTCGGAATTCGCCGGAACCTGGATGTCTAAGACAACAATACTAACCACTAAGCCACGTGCCTCCATAACATTAATACAGTGTATTCTTTACCTTTTCACCACAAGGTTTAAGCTATTAAAGAGCGAGCAATGCTAGGCACTCCGGCTAGTTGTCAATAAAACTTTAACAAATGCTTGTAATTATACTTCAGTATATAATAACATCTGACACAAAGATCTAAACACACTGAAGCAGCAGACTTTGTGAAAATGTATATTTGTGTCAACTTTTGACCATGGCTGTAGGAGCAGCTAAGAATTAACTAAAGACAACATTTCAATAGCAATCTGCCAAATGGGTGCAAATGAGCAAATGAGGTGGTACAGTAAGGAAGTTATTGTATACCATGCTAAAGAATTTTGCATATGTAAACATTATACAGTGAGGAAGGTAATATAATGAGTGCAAATTAGTTATAAGTGGTGCAAAAGGAAGGTATTATATACCGAGTTATGTACATAGTACATTAGTACATTATGTGCAATGATTTGGTGTAGCCAGTGTGAAGATCTTGTACACCTATAATAAATAGGTTGCATATGTATACTGTGTGCATATGTAACTGTAAACAGAAATGGTTATGTACACTGAGTGCAATGAAGAATGATATATGGCAAGATAAGAAACATGTGCATATGAATACAGTATATATACAGAGAAGGGTTATGTACAATGAGTGGAATGGTTGTGCATGAGGAAACAAATTGTATACAGTGGTTATGGTATTACAGTAGAGAGGGTTGTGTACATTTGTGCAACTTGTTATTTGAGGTAGAGTGAGGTATGAGGTAGGTCATTTTATGCGATATGTGCAGCAGTTATGAATGGTGCAGTCCTAAGTGCTCAGTTTAAGTCCAGTGGTGAGCGTCAGTGTGTCAGTGTGTATGTTACATACAATAAAATCTGAACAACTGAACCTATATTTCTTGCCTGTTCTTAATATAATAACCTCAAATAACTGTAGCATTATTATATATCTCATTACTGTACCTGCAAACTCCTAATAACTATAAATATAAGTTTCAGCTTCATTTCATTAGTATAAACACTCGTCATTTTTTTGACAAAGCAAAATAAGTGCTGTATCAGATACTCTAAACTCTCACAAATAATCTAACTTGTTACACTGTTTTAGACTCTTTTTTAATGCCACCTTGAATACAGAGAATCTTCTATTTCTTCTTCTTCTTTCAGCCCTGATTTGCTTAAAATTTTTTAGTTCATTAAAGGAACTTATTTTAATTTGAGAAAAAAAAAACATGCTTCATCTATTTAGGTTAACAGGCTACATAGCTAAAGTTAAAGTACATATAAAGAGTCTCTACATACAACATAAAAAAGGACATAAATGCACTATAATTTTTCCCTCCAGGATGAGGACAAGAACATTTAAAAATGAATAAAACAGGCTTGGATTGGTTCTCTTGCTGTCTAATGAGGGTGTATGAGATATATAAATCTCTTAAAATTACAATCTGTACACAGTTAGGCTACATGTACAGTAAAGCCATGGTGTTTCAGTAAGAATAAACAACCTGACTATTGGTGACACTGTCATGTGATGCTATGGGGTGGAGCTTCATGAAGCTTTATGACTTTTTTTTAATCAATATTAGAGTACGGAAAGAATATTTACAGTCAGCGTATTAGCTGCATCATGTTCACTGTTATATTTATGTGTCTTTGGCTTTCAGTAGGTAAGTTAATGGTTCCTTTTTGTTATTGTAGTCAGATTAAATGTTGAATATGTAATTTAATGAATCTGTGTGGTGTTGGATAAACAGCAGAATGTGACTGATGCAATTCTTACTTGACTTGACACATTCTCTTCTCTATGACAGGTGACTCCATGGCAGATTCAATAAAGCCACTTTTCACTCATAAAACTGTAGATGAAGGAGATGTTGCTACTCTGTCCTGCAAATACAATCCCAGCATTCCTACAGGAAACTATCTGTACTGGTACGGGCAATATTCAAAATCTGACCTTACATACCTTCTTCATATCTCACAAAGTGGAGCTCTCAGTCCCAACAACCCTCCAAGTATGTCTGCTAAAATAAATGAAGATGATAAACGAGTGGATCTGCTCATCTCCTCTGTTGCTGTATCAGACTCTGCACTATACTACTGTGCTCTGGTGCCCACAGTGACAGAAAATCCAACTGCAGTGTACAAAAACTCTGCAAAAAGTTTGTATGTGTTACACTGAATATAAAATATATAACTGGCATGCTTTTGAAACACACAGAATCATTTATAACGTTCTTATACTATACATCTAACTACTGTAGCTAATGAATTTGAAGGTGAGGTTTTACAGACAGAAAGTAAAGATTTCAATGACAAATATCTAAAAACATTCTTATCTGTGCGATGTAGTAAAACATCACATAAAAGAATGATGTGAACAGCAAAAATAAATAAATAAATAAATAAATAAATAAATAAATAAATAAATTAATTAATAAAAATGCTCAGCAGCCAAGCTAACTGCTGATTACAATACTTATAATGCACATTATTATTATTATTATTATTATTATTATTATTATTATTATTATTATTATTGTTGTTGTTGTTGTTGTTGTTGTTCAGCAAATAGTAAAGTTAGCTCACAATACTAACAGTAACATGTTTGCTAGCCAGCCATAATGGTATAATGACAGGGCAGTTTCATGCACATGCTACATACTGTAGCCCCAATGAAAAGACTGATGGCATTATACAAATGTAGATAGCTTGCAAAAAAAATTAAGTGCTTACAACATTGTTGATTGTCATTTCAATCGCATGTGACTTGAGACATTTGTTAGTGCTGACCTCCAGTCAACATATACATGCACATACACACACTACAAGCAATCTGGGAATGTTAGTTAGACTAATGTGCATGCCATTGGACTGTGGAAGGAAACCAAAATATCCAAAGGAAACCCACCAAGCATAGTGAGAACATGTAAAATACATACACAGACCCAAGATGGTAATTGAACCTGGACCCTGGGGGTGCAAGAAGATAGTGGTTACCACCAAAAATTACAATTAATTATTAATGATTAACCTGAATACTAAATTGGTACTCCCAATTGATTACTAAAAATCGCAATCAGCTTTAAGTTGTATAGAGCACCATATAAATATTACCATTGAATAATGTGATATATATACTGCACAACTATTATTCTAACCCCTATTAAATCTGGAGTCTGGAGAAGTTCCCACATGAGTTCCTTCATGTGTAAAGTTCAGCACATACAGCACTATTACAAAGAATTCTCACAGAGCTGAGTTCTGAAATGGCTCAAGTATACAACTTACTGTACATAGTGAGATACACACCACTGATTTTCACTGTAGATACAGATAAATGATGTATTATTTACTTGTGAAAACAGTTTGAAGACATCTGGGCATTGAGGTTATCTGTTTCTGGAATATTAGTTGGTCCCATTTTTGCCTAAAATATGTTTCAAGCTACTGAAGAGTTCGTGGTCATATTTGACTTTTTTTTTTTTGTTTAATGGTGTGCCAAAGGTTCTCTATAGGTGAATGATCTGGACTGGAGGAGGGCCAATTCAGAACCCAGACTCTTCTACTAAGAAATGCTCCCTGAATCTTTTGATGATATCATGCACTGTAGTTCCCTTTCAAAAGCTACACTCGATGCTGCGTGAAAACGCTATGGGAACATCTCTTTGTTTCCGGTTGTGAAGCCTGTGTATGTCAAAATCGCCGAATACTTCGGCTTATAACCTCTGCCAGGCATGACATCACCGAATAAGGTGCACCTGCAGGTTATAAATAGGAGTGAACCGGAAACATCCTTAGATCTTTTTGTCTTCAGGACCGCTTTGTGTTTGCGTGTGTGTGTGCAACAGAATCACGGTAGAAAGAAAAACTTTACTTACCGATAATGGCAAGAGTTGGTTGAGAGATGCTGCCTCCGTGTGATTTTCTTCGGAGGACGATCTCCACGACTTTTTCTTGAGTGCTTGAAACCGCGAGCTGCGGTGCATTCCTGGGGCTCTCGTGCGTATGAGACGGGATTTCCCCCTTTCTCTCGCGCTCTCCCCGGATCAGGAAGTGTTTAGCGTCCGCCTCTCAAGCGTGCTCCGGCGCTTCTTGTGAGCGGGGGAAAGAGACTTCCTCACTTGCCTCCATGGAGATAGCGTGCCGATCGGGCAGACGCGCATGAGTCGGAATTCCCCCTTTCTCTCGCGCTCTCACCGGATCAGGAAGTTTTAGCGTCCGCTACTCAAGCGCGCTCCGGCGCTTTTTGTGAAGGGGCGAATAGATTTCCTATCTTGCCGCAAAAATAAATAAATAAATAAATAAAAATCTCCAAGCACTCAAAGTTAGACGACAGGTTTCTGTCGGGTGGCCAGGGGAGGGGCCTCAACGAGGGTTCCCCTCCCCCCCTTTTTTCTGGCGACCTCCATGACGAGTTAACTCTTTCATGGAATAAGCCTAAATTGAAGAGACGCTTGCGAGCTATCTCTCTCCTGGGAGCTCATCCTCCCTGAAAAAGCCCACATTGCCCACCAAGCTGTCTAGACTAACATCTTCATTGGTGGGGAAAGCTTTTCAGGCAGCAGGTCAGGCTGGTGCTGCCCTGCATACCATGGCAGTTTTGCAGGCATACCAAGCTCACCTGCTAAGAGTTCTGAGCACTGGCGGGTCTATTGATGGCGCCTAGCCACAGATTTATTTATCTGTGCCACCAAGCAGACGGCCCGTGCTATCGGCCGTTCTATGCCTGCCGCGGTCGCCACGGAGAGACATCTGTGATTTAATCTCACGGGCATCGAGGTCAGGGATCGTGTTTTCCTCCTTGATGCCCCCCCCTCTTGCCGTCCGGCTTCCGGCTGTAAACACCGCCGCCACTAGGTTTGAGAGGCGAAGCTCTACGAGCAGATCTCTGTGAGGTTTCTCCCCTGCCGTGCTCAGGAGTTGGGACCGTCGGTCACCCAGTCCCGACCAGGTCTCGTCCCCACGAGGCGTGAGGTGCAGTAGGAGAGTGTGCCGAGCCAGCTACCCCCTCGTAGAGACAGGGGAAGGACTCGTCGCGCTTTGCAATCTGCCTCAAAGAGTAAAAAAAAGCACCGGACCTGAGGAGCATTATCTCCACCAAAAAGGAAGTCCTGAGGTTGACATGCCCAGGACCACTGGGGTGTCTCCCCCTGGGGAGGGATGTGTAAAAATTCCAATAAGGGATAAAGACTCCTTCCTGGCACCCTATGGGGGCCGTTGTCTAATCTCCGCCACCACTGGTGTTTTGGGAAGCAGCGGTCTCCAGCGAAATGTTAGGTGCTCGGTTCCTTCCTGCCTTGTTCAGGATGCCGGACACCTAACACCCCCCCTCCGTTGCACATCATTCTCCGCATTTTCGATGGCGTGGTCTTCACTTCCATGAAACCGGAGCGAGTGCATCTGCTGACTTGGCAGTTACAGAATGAGTTTGCTGGCAAAGGGGCCATAGAGCATGTTCCCCTGCCAGACGAGAGATGGGGGTTGCGTCCAATTTTACATCTTCTTGGGCTGAACATCAAAATGTTGACAGCCAAAATGATTGTTTCTCAAATTCAACCAGAGGTTTGGTTTGTGATGGTCAACCTGAATCATGCATAATTTCATATAGAAATATTGCCACAACACAGGAGGTTCCTGAGATTTGCTTTCGGGGGCGAAGCTTACAAGTATCGGGTGCTTCTATCTGGCCTAGCCCTCTCACCCCGCACATATAAAATGCACGGATGCAGCTCTGGCTCTATGATTCCAGGGCATCCGTATTCTGAATTGTACAGACGACTGGCTGATCCTAGCTCAGTCTTAATAGCTAGCGCTTCGACATCGGGATGTCATCCTAGCTCATCTCCATTCTTTAGGATTGAGACTCAACGCCACGAAAGGCGTTCTCTTTCCTGTTTAGAGGACAACATATTTGGGTGTCACATGGGATTCGATCACAAGGTGCACAGCTGTTTCCCACTTGTGTCGAACCCATCCTCCAACACCCTGAAGGAAATCAAGCTAGGCCAGAAAGTGACTCCATCACTTTCAAAGATCTTTAGGTCTCATGGCAGCTGCGTCCATGGTGATACCTTTGGGCCTTCTGCACATGAGGTCGTTTACAGTTGTGGCTAAGAGCCAGGGGATTTCACTCAAGGGCCAATCCGTTGGTATTCTCATTCCCATATTGTTTTCACACAGCATCGAGTGTAGCTTTTGAAAGGTAACGTCTCAGGTTACTTAGCTGTAACCCTGTTCCCTGATAAAGCGGGAACGAGATGCTGCGTTTCAGTCCCGCACTGCTGGCGTGCCTGGACGTCCTTCAGACAAAATTGACCTAAGGATATTTCCGGTTCACTCCTATTTATAACCTGCAGGTGCACCTTATTCGGTGACGTCATGCCTGGCAGAGATTATAAGCCAAAGTATTCGGTGGTTTTGACATACACAGGCTTCACAACCGGAAACAAAGAGATGTTTGTAACAAACACGCTACTATTATTGAAAATAACAACTTGTCGTTAACAGAATCAGGGTTGGATAAGGACCACCAGAAAGCAATTTTTACATAATCAAAAGTGTATATACATTTATTTACAGTGTCACACCATGCACTCCCCATGCCTTCTCACTCATACACACATACACACTCAGAGTCTGTGAGCTCTTTCTCCCACTCTCACGCAAGTCCAAAAATAAATAAGCTCGGAGACCGTCCCGCTCCGCGCCAGATGTCCTCCACGAGCGACGTCCCCTTTAATGTTGAAGGTAATCCCGGAGGAACCGCCGTCACTCGCGCCGACTCCCGGGACACACATACACACAAAACAAGAACACAAAAAAATGGCCCGTTCTCGGGGTGGTAGACTCGACGCCGAAGCCGGGTGGTGGATGTGGGACCTCCATTGATGCTCTGGGACGGGAAGGGGGGGGATCCCCCACTGAGGCACTGGACGACGAAGGGTTGGAGCCTCCCCGTGCGGCTCGGAGACGAAGGGTTGGAGCCTCCCCGTGCGGCTCTGGAAGGTGCTTGGAGCCTCCCCGTGCGGCTCTGGAAGGCGCTTGGAGCCTCCCCGTGCGGCTCTGGAAGGCGCTTGGAGCCTCCCCGTGCGGCTCTGGAAGGCGCTTGGAGCCTCCCCGTGCGGCTCTGGAAGGCGCTCTGGAAGCGGTGCTTGTGGGACCTTTCATAGTTCAGCTGTAGGGCAAGCCGACTACCCTCCGCCTGCTTGCCCCAGCGTTACGGTCCCAGCCCCCACCCCCCCCCCCCCAAAAAAAAAATTTCTCCCGGGGGGCCCCCCTCTGCTATGCCCTTGTGGTCGAGCATTCTGTCATGGCGTCTAGCTGGTGGTTCTGGCTAGACCGGCTGATGGTATTGCCGTGGGCATATATGGTAGGCAGAGGGTTGTGCAAACAAACAGTCTTTATTTACACAGAGGACTGAGGATGAGGAAACATGGAGCTGGAGCTAATTAAAGACACATAGGGGAACTAGAGACAAGACTGGACAGGACGTGGCGGGAACTAGAGATGGGGACAGGACCGGAGAGACAGGACCAGACAGGACCGGAGAGACAAGACCAGACAGGACCGGAGAGACAGGACCAGACAGGACCGGAGAGACAGGACCAGGGGCACAGAGACAAAAGACAGGACTGGTTAGTTCCCGCCATGTCCTGTCCAGTCTCGTAGCTACACGGAATATGGAGACACAGGATGCTGACCTAACCGGGTTAGTATCTAATGGAGTTAGTACGGACCTAAAGAGAAAACAGAACACAAAGAAAGGCACACATGAGGCTATTCCAAGCTAGCAGCTAACCTACTAGTGACCAGAACCACTAGCAGTCAATCCCACTAGAGGCTAGCCTACTGGAGGCTAACCCTACTAGCCGTCAAGGCCTACTAGCGGCTAACCCTGCTAGCGGCTAAGCACTCATGGGGTTACAAACACCTAAACAGAAAAGGAAAGCAACAAACAAAGAACTAGACAAGAAGGCAGACACTGGGGATACACAGACCAGTACTTACACAGGAGGAGACACAGCCTAACTAAACACTGAACAAGGCAGCTCCATTAATCCATCAGAACAAGGAACATACAGAAAACAAAACTAGAGCCCTCTGAAATCAAAGGTTACAAAACATAAACCAAATATAAATTTAAAGAAACAAAAAGGAATGCCCACATGACGGTATAATATATAAACACAAACAAACATACACCAACAAACAAAAACATTCAACAACAATGCTCGACCCAGTTTCCCAGAACAAACTGCTATTTATAGAAACTTTAATGAGCCACCTCAGTTCAGGTGAGCACTCATCACCTGACTGAGGTGCCTTCTGGGAAACTGAGTCGACCAACAAAAACTACAGACAGACATGAACAGTGACCTCTAGTGGAGGTTCCTAACAGTTCTTCAGAGTGCACTGATTTGATAAGAATGCTATGTAGAGCATCCGAAGCACCAAATTCAAATTCAAATTCAAATTTTATTTGTCACATACACAATCATACACAGTACAATATGCAGTGAAATGCTTATCCAGGTCTGCATCATCAATTCTGTTATAAACTCAACTGTTCCAGCCATATAGGTGTTACAGATATGCTGGTTCAGAGGTCCATCTCATCATCAACTTTAGAATTTCTTTATACATGAAGAAATTCCTCGAGTGTAGATCATACCTTTTGTTAATCTGTGAAAATCTATTGGACATGGGCTCAGTTGGGGATCTATTATTTAGGGTCAAGTATCTAAAAAAATACAGATCTATTGAAAAGCAAAGCTGTTTTGGTAGCAAAGTCTCTGCTGGCTGGCAGCCGTCAGCTTGACCCAGTTGTTCCCACTGTGCCTGAGACTGCAGACTACTACGCAGAGCATTCAGAAAATGAAAGCCTTGAATTGCTTTCTTTTTTAAACAGTTTGATATTGTTGTTGAAAACAGCTGAAGGGAGATTCTCAAAAAATAGTTAAAATAGAAATTGTTTGATATAGGATATTTATTTTACATTATTTTGTATTTGCAGGTTAGAATGAGCAGGTTGAATTAGTAAAAACTTGTGAGATCTCACATGTGGGTTTGAGTTCACCATTTGAATTAAGCATTTAGCTTGCTTTGCAGAAATACATTTCCATTCAGCCTAAAAATATCAACAAAAAATTTTGGTCCATATCACCCAACCCTAAGACATACGGCACATTATTTAAATAGAATAAGTTATATACAGTATCTCAGTTGTGATGAATATGCATAATGATGAGTAGGTGGAGCTAGAGGATATACTTCAGTTGATAACAATCACACTTATTTCCAAACCTCTAGGTGTGAACTAACCACCAATTATAATGTTACTCCTCTTTGTTGTTTTCTTCTTCCGTGCTGATAGCGGTAAGTCATGTATATTGCAAATGAACATATTTTCATAGATAATTAATCAGATGCACAATTAGTCACATGAATATTTTATATATGATTCAAATTTCAAAATATCATTGTTATATTTTTATAGCAAAAGCAGCTGATAGCACCATCAAACCAGACACAACCAATGTCTTTTCAACTGAAGGCAGTAACACCACACTGTCCTGCACATATTCTGGATCAGGTGACTATCTCCACTGGTACCAACAAAAGTCTCGATCGAGACCTGTGTTTCTGCTGCTGATTGATAAAGACAGCGGATATGTCAAACCAGCTGACCCACCTCTTCCACAATTTTCTGTAAAAGTTGATAAAATAAATACAAAAGTGGATCTATTCATCTCCTCTGCTGCAGTGACAGACTCTGCACTGTACTACTGCGCTCTGAGGCCCATAGTGACAGGAAACACAACTACACTGTACAAAAAGCACTACACATGACTGAAGCAGAGCCATGCTTATTGCACAAGATGGGGCTATTTACATGATTACATTTATTTATAGTTAAGCCCAAATTAGGCAATATAATAAAATATTCCTTATTCATAAAAAAAAATCTATCTTTACTCAGATATTCAGTTCACTTAAATAAACATGTACTCAAGTAAAAGTTTTTACCATTTTTAAAAGTAAGTAAGCACTTATAAGTGGACAAATAAGTTTAAAGTGTAAAAATAATCTTGTTATATGCAATAGTTTTGCATTAGGTGCTCCTGAACATACAGTATCAAGTATCAAGGGGCGATCAAGTTAGACCGGAACTTGTGATGTAATTATTGGTGAATGAAGACGTAGAACTGATTGACATTTACAGAAGATTTATGATCACCACTTATACATTACAGTAACTTGGCTTGGAGTTATTGCCACATCCTCTGTACAGTCCTGACCTTGCTCCAAGCCATTTCTACATGTTTGGGCCATTAAAGGAGTTCCTGGAAAGCCAGTGTTCCAGACATGAAGCTGGAAGTTGGACCATGGCTCTGGTGTATTGAGGAATTTTTTGGACAAGTGCATCACAGTAGCAGATGATTATATAGACAAATAAAGGTGATTTTTACTCTCATGATTATATATATTTTTTTTCTGTATAATCAAAAGTACCAGGTTGACTTGAATGCCCTTCAAATATTGTGTTAAAAACAAAAGTAATACAGGCTGGAAATGGGTGCAGACTATGCTGCTGACATCACTAGTAAAACATTACAGTATATAATTTGTTGAAAGATTTATTCTCACTGGCTCATTACACACTTGCACATAATTCTGTGAATCAAACTTGCTGGTGATAACTGCCACCTGTATAGTGACCATTTTTAGTCAGGCAGTATAAGCACAAAGCAAATGTTCAGTAAAAATTTAACACAGTAACACACCGTGGGAGTTAATGGGAATATTGATGGAGACAAATACAGGCCAATCTTAGAATAAGACATGTTAGAGTCAGCAAAAGACTTTTAACCTGCACTTTACCAAAGAATCATGAAGTAAGACGATAGAGGAGAGGAGGAACAGGGATGACTTAAACACACACACACACACACACACACACACACACACACACACACACACACACACACACACACACACACACACACACACACACACACACACACACGTCGACAAACTTACTTAACAGGGACACTTGCTTCTGTCTCCTTTTGAGGATTTAATTGACATAATTGACTTCTTCAAAATCGTCAACCTTTATATTAGATCCTATACCGACACATTTTCTCAAACAGATAGTACCAGCAATAATAGAACCCCTGTTGAAAGTAGTTAACTGTTCACTCAGTAGTGGGTATGTCCCCAAATCCTTTAAATTAGCCGTTATTAAACCGCTAATCAAGAAACCTGACCTTGACCCCTGTCAGCTTTCTAATTACAGGCCGATATCAAACCTCCCCTTTATCTCCAAGATTCTGGAAAAGGTAGTATCACAGCAGCTATGTTCACATCTACACGGAAATAGCATAAACGAACTGTATCAGTCAGGATTTAGGCTTCATCACAGCACAGAGACAGCACTTGTTAAAGAGGTAAACGACTTCCTATGGGCATCTGATCAGGGTTGCGTCACTATACTTGTGTTACTGGACCTCAGTGCAGCTTTTGACACCATTGATCATAGTATTCTCCTTCACAGATTAGAAAAGCTAGTAGGAATTAAGGGAACTGCCCTCTTGTAGCTCAGATCCTATTTGACTGATCGTTATCAGTTTGTAGATTTAGATGGTGACCATTCCTCATGTTCTCAAGTGTAGTTTGGTGTTCCACAGGGTTCAGTTTTAGGCCCATTGCTTTTTTCCCTTTACATGCTTCCTCTGGGCAACATAATTCGTAAACATGGTATTAGTTTTCATTGCTATGCTGATGACACACAATTATATGTCTCAGCAAAACCAGATGAGAAGTTTGCTAAAATTGAGCAGTGTGTGCAGGACATAAGAGATTGGATGTTAATTAATTTTCTTTTGCTTAATTCTGATAAGACAGAAGTTCTAGTCATAGGACCACAAGCAGCTAGAAGTAAGCTTTCTGATCACACTGTAACTTTAGATGGCCTTTTTGTTCCATCAAGTGCAACAGTAAAAGACCTTGGTGTGATTATAGATTCCAGCCTTTCGTTTGAAGCACATGTAGATAATATTACCAGGATAGCTTTCTTTCACATTAGAAATATTGCCAAGATAAGAAACATATTGTCACTAAATGATGCAGAAAAACTAGTTCATGCTTTTATCACCTCTAGGTTGGATTATTGTAACGCCGTATGTCTGGTTGTTCAACTAGGTGTATAAACAAGTTCCAGTTAGTACAGAATGCAGCAGCGAGAGTCCTCACTAAAACCAGAAGATATGAGCACATCACCCTAACTTATCTACACTGCATTGGCTCCCTGTGAAATTTTGCATCGATTTTAAGATACTACTTTTGACATTTAAAGCACTAAATGGTCTCGCGCCACAGTATTTGAGTGAACTGCTAGTGTCTTATGATCCTCCATGCCTACTTCGATCAAAGAATGCAGGCTGCCTGTCAGAACCACGTATTATTAAAACTACAGCAGGGGGCAGAGCTTTTTCTTACAAGGCCCCAAAGTTATGGAATAGTCTTCCTATTTATGTTCGGGACTCAGACACAGTCTCAGTGTTTAAGTCTAGGCTAAAAACCTATTTATTTAGCCAAGCATTTTTGTAAATAGATTAGCCTTAGGTAAAGGAGCAGATCTGGGGGACTCATGGACGTAGAGTATTCTGGTGAACTGGTATGTTTAGATGCTATCTTCCCCACTCTCATTGTTCACTCAGGTTTGTTGACGGTGAGGTGATTGGTTGCTTTACATTACAGGCAGCCCTCATGTGTGTGTTTCCTTCTAGCTCTCCCTTTTAGTTATGCTGTTATAGTTAGTCCTGCCGGAGTCCCTGCTTGCACTTTGCACTAAATATACATTCACCTTATTCATGTTGACTGTGACCATACCTAACTGCCATCTCTTCTTATCTTTTGTTCTCTCTTCTTCTGCTTTCTCCTCTCTCTCTCCCTGTCTCTCTGTCGCTCCTGAGTTGCCAGTGATCCAGACCCCTCTGCACTCTGGACCCGTCTAGCCCGTCCTGGAGTCCTGCTTCTGGTTGGAGATCTCGTCACATGGATGCCACGTGTGGTCTGCCTGGATTCGTGTGGTGGCTGGGGATGGTTTCCACGAAGGCTGTCCTGTCCTCGATTGATGCTGACAGCTGTTCTCTGAGGACCTGTGACTTCAGTTGTTCGATAGCTCAGGACTGGAATTTCCTACAGTCTACCTGAGCCTCCAGGAACAAACTGGACTCCTTTTAATTTAAATTTTAATGTTATACTGAACTTCCAGTCTTACACATTATTTTGCTGATCAATCCCTGCTATCCGTTATCACCCAGATGAGGATGGGTTCCCTGTTGAGTCTGGTTCCTCTCAAGGTTTCTTCCTATTACCATCCCAGGGAGTTTTTCCTTGTCACCGTCGCTCTCGGCTTTTTCATCAGGGACAATCTTATCATTTTGATTCATACACATTGCATACAAACTTTAAGTGAACACATTAAGTGTTACGTGGATAGCCATGTCTTGGTAGGTTTGCAATTGTGCCATACTCTTTCCATTTGAACAGTGGATGGATTGAACAGTGCTCCATGAGATGCATGGGATAGAAGCTTGGGTTGTTTTTGTTTTTTTTAACCTACTGTAACCCTGCTTTAAACTTCTCCACAACTTTATTCCTAACCTGTCTGGTGTGTTCTTTGGGCTTCATGTGATGTTTGTTCACTTTTGATCTTCAACAAACCTCTTAGGGCTTCACAGAATAGTTGTATTTTTCCTAATATTAAATAAACAATATCTAGCATGTTATTAGCTGTTAAGCGTTTTTTTTGTTAGTTTTTTTGTTTTTCTTAATTCCACTACAAAAACCATCAAAGATGAATTCCGTCAGCTTGTATTCAAAAGCAAAGCAATTGGCCATAACAGGAGACCTGATTTCCATCAAGAAGCCGTACACCCCATGCTCCCAAACATTTCTGAGGAACTGCTGAACACCATGTTCATGTCTCAGACAAATCCTACTATAGAATATTATAGAGTATGTCAGGATTGATAGAATGTTTTTAATTAAGTAAAATCAAAGGTAGCTACATTAGACTACAACAAATTATAAGGGGGTGGAGCTAGATGTGCAAGATACAGTTAGGACAGTTTCACATTACTAGTTACATTTACCACAGGAGAAACGCAGAGCTATCATGTTACTCTTCCTCTGTATTTTCATGGGTGTTACCAACACTGGTAAGTTATTTACTGTACTTTTAATATTAAGCTCATTAACATTGATTAACTCATTACATCAACTTATAATATAAATTTTCCATTTGAAATTTCTTGGGTAAATAATATGAAGATTCTATAAAAGTATATGCCAATGTCTGTTTTTACAGCAGAGGCTGTTGATTCACTCATTACACCAGACCAAACAATCGTAACTACAGCTGAGGGAAGCAACTTTACACTGACCTGCACATGTGATGACTCTGCTAACTACCTCTAATGGTATCGACAAAATCCTCAATCAGGACCAGAGTTTCTCCTGATGATTTATAAACTTACAGAACATGTTACTAGGGCTGAACAAGCTCACACAGGACTATCCATCAAACTTCATGAAATTAAAAAGAAAGTACTTTTGGAGCTCTCCCCTGCTTCAGTATCAGAATCGTCACTGTACTACTGTGCCATGAAGCCCACAGTAACAGGAAACCCAGCTATACTGCACAAAAACTTTTGCATATGACAAGTGATTTTCCCTTTTACACCATGAGGGAGAGCCATTTAGCTTTTTCGTTTAAAAAATTCTCAATGAGAGATTCTGTCTACCTCTCAAGGAAAAACATGGTGACAGCACACTCCAGTGACATAAGTGACATAAGTTGAATGTATATTTAGTGCAGAGTGCAAACCAGGACTCCGGAAGGACTAACTACAGTATGACAGCATAACTAAAAGGGAGAGCTAGAAGGAAACACAGACATGAGGGCTCCCTGAGATGTAAAGTGACCAATCACTTCATCGTCAACAAACCTGAGTGATCAATGGCATCTAAGCATACCAGTTCACCATAATACTCTACATCCATGTGTCTCCCAGATCTGCTCCTTTACCTAAGGCTAATCTTCAAAAATGCTTGGCTAAATAAATAGGTTTTTAGCCTAGACTGAAACACTGAGACTGTGTCTGAGTTCTGAACATTAATAGGAAGACTATTCCATAACTTTGGGGCTTTGTAAGAAAAAGCTCTGCCCCCTGCTGTAGTTTTAATAATACATGGTACTGACAAGCAGCCTGCATCCTTTGATTGAAGTAGGCGTGGTGAATTGTAAGATACTAGCAGTTCACTCAGATACTGCGGCGTGAGACCATTTAATGCTTTATATTTCAAAAGTAGTATTTTAAAATAGATGCGAAATTTCACAGGAAGCCAATGCAGTGTGAATAAAATAGGGGTGATGTGCTCGTATCTTCTGGTTCTAGTGAGGACTCTCGTTGCTGCAATCTGTACTAACTGAAGCTTGTTTATGTCCCTATTTGAACAACCAGACAGTAAAGCGTTACAATAGTCCAACCAAGGGGTGATAAAAGCATGAACTAGTTTTTCTGCATTGCTTAGTGACAATATATTCCTTATCTTGGCAATATTTCTAAGGTGAAAGAATGATATCCAGGTGATATTATCTACATGAGCTTTAAATGAAAGGCTAGAATCTATAATCACACCGAGGTCTTTCACTGTTGCACTTGATATAACAGAAAGGCCATTTAAAGTTACAGTGTGATCAAAAAGCTTACTTCTAGCTGCTTGTGGCTGCCTATGAGTAGAACTTCTGTCCTATCAGGATTAAGCAGAAGAAAGTTAATTAATACTCAGGCTAAGCTGCTTTATCTCATCTGGTTTAGCTGAGGCGTATAACTGTGTGTCATCAGCATAACAATGAAAACTAAAACCAAAGGAGTTATTTCTACTTTCCTGCACTCTTCCTCATACTGTAATTCTGATATTAACATGTTAAATCTTCCCTGCTGCTATCTTCCTGTCTCCTCTTACATCTGTTCTTAAAGGTCTCTCTCTCTCTCTCTCTCTCTCTCTCTCTCTCTCTCTCTCTCTCTCTCTCTACAGTATCTATCTCTCTCTGTCTTCTTCCCCCTCTCTCCCTAATGTGAGTCAACATCTTGTGATTTGTCTCTCGACCTCTCTGTCTTCCCCTCCTTTGATTCTTCAGGATCTCACCAGGACATTTACAATGGTTTATGATCTTTGTAGTAAAATATGCCGATGGCACATTCATTTGGTCAAGCATATAAAAACCCCATCTTTTGCGGTTAATAAACAGACACCTTTCTGACAGACATTGTGTGTGTGTTTGACTGAGTCTCTGCTGTCACCAGAAAAGCACAGTGGACCGACCGAGCAACTTGCTTCTTCTACTACGCAACTTTAAAAACTTTATAAGTAGTGACACAACCCTGGTCAGAGACCAATAGGAGGTCATTTACTACTTTAACAAGTTTAACAACTATCTCTGTGCTGTGATGAGGCCTAAATCCTGACTGATACAGTTTGTTTATGCTATTTCTATGTACAGTAGATATGAACATACTGTAGCTGCTGCACTACTACCTTTTCCAAAATCTTAGAGATAAAGGGTAGGTTTGATATCAACCTGTAATTGGACAGCTGACAAGGGCCAAGGTCAGGTTTCTTAATTAGCAGTTTAATAACTGCTAATTTAAAGGATTTTGGAAAATACCAACCGCTGAGTGAAGAATTAATTATTTTCATTTTCAATCATTTTCTGTTATTGCTGGTACTATCTTCTTGAGAAAATGTGTCGGTATAGGATCTAATACACAGGCTGACGATTTTAAAGAAGAGATGAGTGAAATTAGTTTATTCTCTTCAAGAGGAGTAAAGGATTCTATATGTTATGGTTAGTTTATCATCTGTATTACTTAAATTGTCTGGTTTTAATGCCTGAATTTTTTGTCTAATATTGCCTTCCTTTAGGAGGGAGTGCAGAACACAATTCAACACCACTCTCAAACGTGCAACATACTAATATATCAAAATGTGTAAGTTTAAATCAATTTAAGCAACAAATTTGTAACTGTAATTAGGAAAATACATGAACTATAAATCAGGGGCCTTATTTATGAAAATCCCTATTACACAGAGTTGTTCCTAGTGATAAAACCAAAAAAAAAATTCTATTTCAATAAAAAATTAAATGCTAGTAAAGATAAAAAGTTTTCATAAAGTTTCATTACTATTAAAAGAGTTGATAATGTGAAAAGCGATTATTAGTATCAATGATGACTTTAAAGATCCTTAGGTTTTCTTAGTCAAAGAAGAACATAGCGGAAAGATAAAGACAAAGTGCTTGTTCCCATGATTGCTACATACAAACCAACCGGTATTTACAGTAAATGGACATGCTATCAATCACAGTGAAGACCAGAGACATTTCTCTCCAGTTGCTTTCAAATAGATTAAGTGCAGTATATAGCAGCACAGTAAATAAACTGAAATTGAAATAAAGCAAATACATATATGCATAATTGGGGTAAAAATAGTAAAAATAATGTACATGTTAATTAAAAATAAATGTGTATAGTATATCATAATTAACAGTGCTTTGTAATGAATAGGTCATGCATTTTTCATACCAGCATCTTACCTGACCCGATAAGAGGACTGTCCCGACCCGCTCTAATATGCACAAATTAAGGACCCGCACAGGCACGCACCTGCTGACACAGAATATTTTCTTTACAAGTTACCTGAACCCGCTGACGCAATTATGTGCTCTCAAGTGCTGTTTTGAAGATCATATCCAGAAATATGGGCACCCTGCCTTCTCACTGAGACAAGAATTTTGTTGTAAATCACTAAATCACAAAGACTTCTTGCTAGACTTTTTTTAAGCTACGAACTCTTTCAGAAGATCCCCAAGCTTTTTGAATATAGCCCCAGATGATAGAGGTCTAATTTTTGTAAAACTCTTCTTTCTCACAAATAAATCCTATTTCTGCCAGCTCAGTGATTATAATATTGGATCTATTTACTGCAGCACAGACAGCAAGTTTATTGTTTAGTTTATTTGAAAAAGCAACTTATGGGAGAAAACTGCATTTGATGAAGACTTTGGGCAAGTCTATTAGGAAAGTATTTTTAAAAAAATCTAATATTAGTGATTTTGTTTGAGCCTTTATAATATGGCTATAATTCTTAAACTGTTATTATAAATACATATATACACAATTTTTGTGAGGTTAAATGTAAAGCCAAGATGTTACAGTAGAAATTATGTGTCTAACAGCCAGAATGGTTATACTGTCATGTGATGCTGTGAGGTGGAGCTTCATGAAATTGTATCAGTAAAAAGACTATTCATTTAAATTCATTTAAACCATTCTCATCATGTTCACTGTGATATTCATGTATCTGTGGCTTTTACTTGGTGAGTGCACATTACATATGTATTTTTCTTGTAATTTGAAATCTGTTGAACTTAATTTAGTGATGGTTTTGCAGAAAAACACAATGTTGGTTTATCATGCTGTTCTGACTTGAGTGTGTAAAGGGTAATGACATTGTGTTCTCGTCTCTATGACAGGTGACTCCATGGCAGATTCAATAGAGACTCTTTTTACTTATAAAGCTGTAGATGAAGGTGATCATGCTACTCTGTCCTGCAAATACACAACAAGTTATAAAGCAGGCTTCCTGCACTGGTATAGGCAAAATCCCAAATCTCCACCTGCGTTCCTTCTTTATATATCACAAAGTGGACAAAAAAGTGATTCAATTCCATCACGTCTGTCTTTTAAAATTGATGACAACAAAAAAGAAGTCGATCTGCTCATCTCCTCTGTTACTCTATCAGACTCTGCACTATACTACTGTGCACTGGCGCCCACAGTGACAGGAAATCCACCTGCACTGTACAAAAACTGTGACATAGTTTTTATAAGTATGATACATTTACATGCAGTTTTTAAATTTAATTTTTTTTTTTTGCTCACAATTTATACAGTTGTATTTTTGACATACAGTATGTCACAAAAGTGAGACATACATCTCTGCAAATGTTTTGTTATATCTTTTCATAGGACAACACTGCATAAATGACTCTTTCAGTGGCCAGGTTGAAAGAGTGGAAGAGCTTTTATACCAAATTTAACTCACTTGCTATCTGGTGACACCTGAGACAGTGTAACACTAATGAGTCACATGAAAAAGGGGAAGGAAAATGACTAATTGTGCTCAATTTGTACATTTTCACTAAGGGGTGTACTCACTTGTTGCCATGGGTTCAGCTATTATTGGCTGTATTTTTAGTTATTTTGAGGGGACACTGCTGTACAAACTTTACACTGACTGCTTTTCATTGTGTCAAAGAGTCATTTATGCAGTGTTGTCCTATGAAAAGATATAACTAAATATTTGCAGAGATGTGAGGGGTGTACTCACTTTTGTGACATACTGTATATTGGACTATCAGACATCACACATACACTGGAAACACTGGGAATTAAGGAAGAATAACACATAAAACCAGAAAGCCTTGCTGGTCCATGAAAATGAGGTATTTGGCATTCATTGGTGGTGTTTGAGGTCTCTTGTGAAAGATACACGTTTGTCTGTGGGAACTGTACACACAGTCATTTACAAGCACCACTAGAACATGTACATGACTTTTTAACCTTCTACACCTGCCTCTGTCATTTAGCCATAAATAACAACAGAGAAAACAGAAATGAATAACAACACATTATCACCATTGTTTAGCTGACATCATAGTGAATCCATTTAGATATAATTTATGATAATAGGACATATACTTCCAGTAATATTGTAAGTCTTTTGGCAAGTGTTTGTGTTCAGCACAGGTCTGTCCTTGTACACATTGTTCACATGTGGAATGATATTGTGATGTGCCTGACATGTGCGCACACACTTACAGAATTGGTCAGCCAGAAGAACGAACGTATAGAAATGTGTCGCTGCCTGTCCCGGGGAATGGGAGCAACACAATCGACATTG
This sequence comes from Clarias macrocephalus, assembly GCA_011419295.1. Classification (NCBI taxonomy): domain Eukaryota; kingdom Metazoa; phylum Chordata; class Actinopteri; order Siluriformes; family Clariidae; genus Clarias; species Clarias macrocephalus. The sequence continues at coordinate 10,214 of JAAGKR010006343.1, read as the reverse complement.
TTATTTATGTACTAGATTGGTAATCAACCCTTATATGAGCTCCTGATGTGATGGCATCATTGCCAGTGCTGGGCCAACCTTGTATTCATCTACTGAACCAACGTTGTGGCAACTTACAAGCGCGCTCTCTCTCTCTTGGATGCGCCTATAATTCCCTTTTCATATGAATTACTAAAATTAGACGTCTAAATTTTTTAAAATTAGTTTATATAAAAGCAGACATTTCGCTTTATAATCTAAAGGTTATAAAGGTATACATTCACTTTGCTTAAATTTGATGCAAACATGAAACGCCTATATGTGTGTGTTTTTGTGTATGTGAAAGTTGTCCCACACACACATACATACATATAAATATACATTATATTAAAATAAAAGATACTTTACGTGGACACATGTGGTCACAGTTTTTTTCATTGTAAATATTACAAGCGCGCACAGATGTTGACTATATGAGTGATGTACACGTACGGAGACCGAGCATGGAAAAAGATTACCCACAATTCCACCCTCTGAAAGAGAGGAAACGTTACCTCAGTTGTAATCAAACGACGCTCGGCGTCAAAACAAGAAGGGCAAGGAGGATTCACTATAAAAAAAAAAAAAAAAAAAAAAAAAAAAAAAATATATATATATATATATATATATATATATATATATATATATATATATATATATATATATTTTTTTTTTTTTTAATCATTGTGAAATTTCACTGACAGCCAATGCAGTATGGATTTAGGTTAAGGGTGATGTGTTCGTATCTTCTAGTTCTAGTAAAGATATATATACTATACTATACTATAATATACTATACTATAATATAATATAATATAATATAATATAATATAATATAATATAATATAATATAATATAATATAATATAATATAATCCTTTATTTTAAAAGAGATGCTGTTAGACATGAAAAAAAATCTGTTTAAGCCCCAGAGTACGCAATGGTAAAGTGCTTGCCATATCATCCGGAGATCTACTTTGATTCCTGAGTGATGCTGTAGCCTCCCACAGTTTGAGGATTGGAGAGAGCTGGCTGAGCTTTCATAGCGGGGAGGGATGGGAGCCACTGTGCTCTGTATGAAGCTGTAGGCATCTGTGAGCTCACACAAGGAGAAGGAGTCTGTGGAACCGTCCAAAAAGACGAGTTTGGCTGGCGTCAAATGGTTTAGAGACAACTATTCTGGAGCCCACAGTGACACAAAACTCAAACAGGCTGTACAAAAAAGATTGTCTTTTTACCCAGAAGGGGGCGCTGCTTGTTAGTTTCATTTAAATCCACTTTTTTTTCTTAGTTCCCATATTTTGATATTTAAAACATTTGCCTGTTAATGTTAACAGTCTACTTATTGTTGTATGTTAGCAATCCTGATTGTATGAAAAATTTATGAAAAACCTCATAAAGATAATAAATTAATTTGCTTAAATTCTGATTATGGCAAAATATCAGTGCTGGTACTGCTAAATCTTAGTGCTGTTTTTGACACTGTCGATCATGACATACTAATAGAAAGACTGGAAAACTGGTTGGGGCTTTCTGAGATGGCACTCAAATGATTCAGGTCATACTTAGAAGGAAGAGGTTATTAAGTGAGTATAGGAGAGCCATGCTATGCGGAGTCCCACAAGGCCCAATTCTTGCACTGCTCCTGTTTTGCCTGTATATGCTTCCATTAAGTAAGATAATGAGAAAGCACCGATCACATGAGAAATGCCTATCACAGCAATGCTGATGATACCCAGATTTACCTAGCTTTATTTCCAAATGACTATAGTACCGTTGACTCCCTCTGCCAATGTATTGATGAAATTAACAGTTGGATGTGACAACATTTTCTTCAGTTAAACATTTGCATTTGGAAACAAAGATGATGCTCTGAAGGTGAATGCACACATTCACTCTAGAGGTCAAACAACTAAAAATCAAGTCAAGAATCTTGGGGTGATTCTGGAGAGAGAGCTTAGTTTCAGTAACTAAATCAGCATACTATCATCTCAAAAACATTGCGATAAAAAAAAAAGATTATTTTCAATTTTATTTGTATAGCGCTTTTTAAAATTTTCAATGCCCCAAAGCAGCTTTACACAATCAAAAGAATTGTTTACTTTTGTTAGAAATGTGAATGTATATGAATCAACAAATAGTCAGATAGTCCCTGATGAGCAAGCGAGGGCGACAGTGGCAAGGAAAAACTTCCTGAGATGGCAATAGGAAGAAACCTTGAGAGGAACTGGACTCAACAGGGAACACATCCTCATTTGGGTGAATCAGAAATCAGGAATTGATCTGCATTCATACTGTGTGTTGGGTGGCAGGCAGTTCAGTATAATAGTTGTTAATTGATGTTAATATGAAGTCCAGGTAGTTATGAGGCTTAGGTAAATTTATAGGAAATTCCAGTCCTGAACTGTCGAGCGACTGTAGCCAAGTCCGCAGAGAAACGGCCGTCAACATCATGCGAGGCCAGAACCGTCTTCCTAGTTGCCAGAAGTGGGGCACCGGGATGAGTCAGACAGGTCCAGAGGGCAGAGGGAGTCTGGATCAATGGCAGGTCAGGAACGACATGTGTAGCTTGACAGAGAGAGGGAAAGAGAGAGAAGGGGGGAGAGAGAGAAGAGAGAGAGGGGGAGAGAGAACAGGAGAGGGTAGAGCAAAAGAGGAGAGATAACAGTTAGGTATGGTCACAGTCACATAATGTATAAGGTGAATGTATATTTAGTGTAGAGTGCAAGCAAGGACTCCGGCAGGACTAACTATAACAGCATAATAAAAGGGAGAGCCAGAAGGAAACACAGACATGAGGGCTCCCTGAGATGTAAAGCAACCAATCATCTCACCGTCGACAAACCTGAGTGATCAATGAGAGTGGGGAAGACAGCATCTAAACATACCAGTTCACCATAATACTCTACGTCCATGAGTCCCCCAGATCTGCTCCTTTACCTAAGGCAAATCTACTTTAAAAATGCTTGGTTAAATAAATAGGTTTTTAGCCTAGACTTAAACACTGAGACTGTGTCTGAGTCCTGAACACTATTTGGAAGGCTATTCCATAACTTTGGGGCTTTGTAAGAAAAAGCTCTGCCCCCTGCTGTAGTTTTTATAATACGACAAGCAGCCTGCATCCTTTGATTTAAGTAGGCGTGGTGGATCGTAAGACACTAGCAGTTCACTTAGATACTGTGGCGCGAGACCATTTAGTGCTTTAAATGTCAAAAGTAGTATTTTAAAATCAATGCGAAATTTCACAGGGAGCCAATGAAGTGAAGATGTGCTCATATCTTCTGGTTCTAGTGAGGACTCTCGCTGCTGCATTCTGAACTAATTGAAGTTTGTTTATGCACCTAGTTGAACAACCAGACAGTAAAGAACAAGTTTTTCTGCATCATTTAGTGACAATATATTCCTTAACTTAGCAATATTTCTGAGGTGAATGAATGCTATCCTGGTGATATTGCCTACATGAGCTTCAAATGATAGGCTGGGATCTATAATCACACCGAGGTCGTTTACTGTTGCACTAGCTAGAACAGAAAGGCCATCTAAAATTACAGTGTGGTCTAAAATCTTGCTTCTAGCTGCATGCCATCCTATGACTAGAACTTCTGTCTTATCAGGATTAAGCAGAAGGAAGTTAGTTAGCATCCAGTCTCTTATATCCTTTAAACATTGCTCAACTTTAGCAAGCTGGTTTCTCTCATCTGGTTTTGCTGAGACATATAAATGTGTGTCATCAGCATAACAGTGAAAATGCTCACGGATTATGTTGCCCAAAGGAAGCATGTAAAGGGAAAAAAGCAGTGGGCCTAAAACCGAACCCTGTGGGACACCAAACTTTACTAGTAAACATGCAGAATAATCACCATTTAAATCTACATACTGATAACAATCAGTCAAATAGGATCTGAGCCAGGAGAGGGTTGTTCCCTTAATTCCTACTACATTTTATAATCTGTGAAGGAGAATGCTATAATCAATTGTGTTAAAAGCTGCACTGAGGTTGAGTAACACAAGCATTAGTTATGCAACCCTGATCAGATGCCAGTAGGAGTTATTTGTTGTCCATGCCTTTATCACCAGCAGGGTGGATTATTGTAATGGTTTCCTCACCGGCCTTCCCAAGAAGACCACCAGACAGCTGCAGCTCATCCAGAACGCTGCTGCCAAAATTCTGACTAGAGCCAGAAAGTCTGAGCACATCACACCAGTCCTCAGGTTCTTACACTGGCTTCCTGTAACATTTGGGATAGATTTTAAAGTACCTTTACTTGTTTATAAATCACTCAATGGCCTAGGACCTAAACACATGCTCACTGAATATAAACAGACCACTCAGATCATTAGGATCGAGTCAGTTAGAAATACCAAGGGTTCACGCAAAACAAGGGGAGTCTGCTTTTAGCTATCATGCCGCCCACAGTTGGAACCAGCTTCCAGAAGAGATCAGATGTGCTAAAACATTAGTCACATTTAAATCTAGACTTAAAACTTTCTAGACTTAAAACTGTTTAGCTGTGCATTTATTAAATGAGCACTGCACTACGTCCGAGCTGACTGCACTGTATTTTATGTTTATCTGATATTTTTAACTGTTTTATTTTGATTATAAATCAAATAAGTTTTATTGCTATAATATAACCTCTCAACTAGAAGTACAAGTACTGTAGCTGTCACAGCCAGTAAAGCAAGCCCTCATAGGTTGAAAAATCAAAACACCATCACCGGAGTGATAGCAAAAATATTAGGTGTGGCCAAATCAACTAAGTGGCTTTTTTTTTTTTTTTTAATAGAAAACACTGATGACATCAGGAACTCTCAAATGCTCAGAGGATTACAACTCTGGTGGATCACAGAAGAATTCTATCCCCAGTGAAGAAACATGTTCTCATAAACAGATCTATAGCACCCTCACCATTTAAGAGGTGCATGAATACATGTAAAAAGAAGTGCTACAAGAGATACAAGGCTTAATCACAAGATGGAAACAATTGGATGAAAAAAAAGTTGTTCAGATTAGAGTTTGGCTCTATAGAAAAAGACTTACCATCTCATTCAATGATAATTCTGACTCTTTCTTCAAGAAATGCTTCAAACACACTGTAAACCCTAATGCTCAAAGTAATTAAACATATTGAGTACTGTAAACTTAAATAATTACAGTTCAAATTAATAGCCGTTGAAAGTATTTAGAACTTTTTGGTATTTATGTGTTTGTAGAAATGACACTTTTTAAGTTAGCTGATCAAAGTCAATATTTTAAGTAACTGTAGGTACTTACAGTAAGTACCAGCAACCATCACCTTAAAGTTCCACCAACTAAACTAACTAAAACTAACTAAGCGATTTTGTGTTTGACGTCATCAGACCATCATGACCACCATGCGAAATGCCCGTGTTCTAGGGATGCACCAATACCACTTTTTTGGAAAGCGAGTATGAATACGAGTACTTGCATTTCAGTACTCACCGATACCGATACCAAGTACTTAATAAAAACATGATTTAAATTTACAGGTAACAGCTTTGGTCATATAATTTAACAAAAAAAGACAAGAGACTAGTTTGGATAATTGCCTGTGTTATTTTCACAGCACGTGAATTGTCTCTGGACATTTTCTCATCGTCTTGCAAGAGTTTACTGCAGCGTGGGTTGTGTTGGTTTAGAAGCGTGGGTAAAGTCTTTGTACTCGTTGTCGTGTTGGGATTCTAGGTGCTTGATTAAATTACTTGTGTTAAATGCGCTAACTTTTGAGCCTCCTCTGGACAATTTCGCTGAGCACAATTTGCAGTCCACCTTTGTTTTGTTGTCTTCATTCACTTTGAAATAATTCCACACGGCTGACATGTCTCATTTTGCCTCGCCTTCTCCCTGCTCTGAGCTGCAGCCGGGGCCTGGGGGCGGGCACTCGGCGCTTGTGATTAACCCCTTACACCCCTCAAACATAGACATTTCTGAGACCGTGTAATTGGTCCCTGGTATCGGGGGACTTTTAACGAGTACGAGTACTTTAGAAAATGTGGTATCGAGCCCGATACCAGATACCGGTATCGGTATCGGTGCATTCCTACTGGGTTCGATTCCCGACAACTGAATGAAGTCTCTGTACCAAGCCCAGATAAAATGGGAGGGTTGTGTCAGGAAGGGCATCTGGAGTAAAACCTGTGCCAAGCTTGTGTGCGGACCGGATTGTCTGCTGTGGCGACTCAAGGCTACTCAATAATGCAAGTAAAGAACAATTAATATGAATGAGTACAGTACAACAAACTAAAAAATTTATAGTTCTGTTTACTTAAAATTGTAAACATTGTTACTTAAAACATTTGATGTAACCGATTACCTCAAATTTTTTGAGTTTTGCCAACTTATTCAGGTTTACACTGCAGTCTCACGGAATTTAGTTTCTTACATGGCAAGCTATGATGAAATCAGATAATCTGATTAATAATGAATGCACACAGATAGTCCACAAATGCATTTTTTATATATATCTGTTGCTTTAAATTTATGTAATAGAAATTCATATATAATATTTTTTTTATAATTGGGTGGAGCTATAAGTGCAAGATTAGACAGATCCACAGAGACATGGACATTCAGAGAGAGCAATTCAGAACAATCATGTTACTCTTCCTCTCTGTTTTCATAATGTTTACTAGTGTTGATAAGTTATTTATATTATTTTACATGAATATCAGTAAGCCGAACATGGCATACATATTTCTATTTTAGTGTTCCCAGGTGACATTAAACTTATTACACTAAAGCTCATTACACCAGATCAAACAATCATAACGTCAGCTGAAGGCAGCAACACCACACTGACCTGCACGTATGATGCATCAGCTGTCTTTCTGCACTGGTACTGACAAAACCATCGATCAGGGCCAGAGTTTCTTTTGATTATTTGAAAATATCCTCACCCAAGACTATCCATCAAACTCACATAAAGATGATAGAAAAATAGTTTTGGGACTCTCCACCAATATTAATATCACATCAGTATCAGACTCTTCACTCTACTGCTGTGCCATGGAGCTCACAGTAACAGGAAACACACCTTCACTGTCCAAAAATGCCTTTTTTTTTCAGGTGGGGGAGCTGTTTGGCTTTTTGATTTAAATAGATGTTCCTTTCATTTATTCTTTCTTCAGCCTTCAGTGACATAGTAACTTTGTGGTCATATGATGATTGTGATTTATTAAAATGAATATTAATAAAAGAGCAAATTACCTTTTTGAATATTAATAAAGTTCATATATTTAAACTAAATTAATAGTATAATCACTATACAGTGGAAACTTGGATTATGAGCATAATTTGTTCCGGAAGTGGGCTCATATTCCAAAACACTCATAAACCGAATAAAATTTTCCCAAAAGAAATAATGAAAACTCTAATTATTCGTTCCACAGCCCCCCCCCCCAAAAAAAAATACATAAAAATAATTAATACAATATATAAAGTAAAAACTGTATATATTTTACTACACTTTATACACTTTAACTTCAAGAAAATTTCAAATCCCGACAGATAAGTGTTTCCGTTTGTGTGTGCAGGCGTCGTGAATTTGTGTGTGTGTGTGGAATTAGCCACTTTCCTCGCCTCATCTTACACAGTAAAACTCCTCCTCCCTCCCCCCACCTCCCTTTATAAGTTTCACAACAAACACACATAACGGAAACACTGTTTTAAAGGGAAAAAAGAAGCCTCTGTAATGACACTCACGCAAGCACAGAATCACCGCTATAAAGTAAAAAAACAAACAAAAAAAAACAGAACTTTACCTTTGAAAAGAATCGCGACAGAAGGGAGTTTTCTGTGTAAAGCAGAGAGTGTGTGATGTTTATACTTGAAAAGACAATAAAAACCTTGTTGACAATTTCTAATAAATCTCCAGTAATTACTCATTATTAATGAGTAATAATTTTCAGTAACATTCTGTTATTTGCCCTTTTTTGGGGTAAATTGTTCCCTGTTAAATTGTGCCTCATTGTTGTGACAAATAGCTCATTAGAAATCATTTCTGACTGTAAAATAAGCACATACAATATCGTTACTGTCACGAGCAACCGAGGGACAAACACAGCAGCCTTAGCAGTTAGCCCGTGTTGCGTGGACGGTAAACCCAAACGCGGAAGCAGCGCGAGTAGGCAGGATAACCACGCGTTTACTCTTAGAACTCTCTTACAGCAAGAGCAAGGATCTACACAAATAAACCCGCGTTCTAGCAACACACACTCAATCAAGGAAGCAACCTGAATAGGTGAGTACTCACGGAACCGTTGGTGAAGCGATAGCGAAGGCATGAATGAAGCTGCCATCTTGTTTCCTTTTATGCTTTCTGAAAGCGCGACCGTCTTACTTCCGGGTCCTCGTGCCGGTCGCGGTGCGAGTGTGCATGACAGTATCCCCCTGTCCAGGACCGACTCCCGACGGTCCAGGGGTGGAGGATACCCGACGACGGTAGTCCCGTATGAGCTCGGGGTCAAGATGAACCGGGCCGGAATCCAAGACCGTTCCTCGGGGCCATAACCCTCCCAGTCAACTAGGTACTGCATACCTCTGCCCCGGGGATGCGAGTCGAGGATCCGGCGTACAGTATAGGCGGGACTACCCTCTATGATTCGGGGAGGGGGAGTAGGGTGGGTGGGTGGAACCATTGGTGAAGTGATGAAGGGTTTGAGCTGGGAGATGTGGAATATCGGGTGGATCCGGAGCGCCGCAGGCAGCTGGAGCCGGTAGGTGACAGGATTGACACGGAGGGTGATGCGATATGGACCGATAAATCTGGGGGAAAGCTTTTTGGACTCCGTGCGGAGGTGTAGATTTTTTGTGGACAGCCACACCTTGTCACCTGTGTGGAACATTCGTCCCGGAGGGTGTCGACGGCGATGTTGTGAGATGTTGCGGGTGTTTGCGCGCTGGATGGCCTCCTTGGCTTGAATCCAGGACCGTCGACACCTTCGGACCAACTGTTGGGCCGAGGGTACTTCAACCTCCGGTTCTTGGTGTTCGAACATCGGAGGTTGGAAACCCTGGCATACCTCAAATGGACTCAACTTCGTGGCGGAGGAAACGTGGAGGTTGTGTGAGAGCTCCGCCCAAATGAGGTAGCGAGCCCAGGAGCACTGGCGGTCAGCAACGAAACATCTTAGGTAGCGCTCCAGTTGTTGGTTGGCCCGTTCCGTCTGACCATTCGTTTGGGGGTGGTAGCCCGAGGAGAGACTGCAGGTAGAATCGATCAGACGGCAGAAGGCCTTCCAGAACCGTGCAGTGAACTGGGGCCCCCTGTCCGAGACAATGTCCTTAGGGAACCCATGCAGACGGACTACGTGCTCTAATATCAGCTCAGCTGTCCTCTTAGCTGAATGGGAGTCCGGTGAGGGCCACCAGGTGCACAGCTTTGGAGAACCAATCCACTATGGTCATGATGACGTCTTTCCCATCTGATGCTGGCAGGCCCGTGATGAAGTCGAGGGCAATGTGCGTCCAGGGTCGACGGGGGACTGGGAGTGGTTGGAGTTCCCCCGGTGTTGGTTGATTGGAGGTCTTGGCCCTGGCGCACACTGGGCACGCCCGAACGAACTCCTCAACGTCCTTGGCCATTGAGGGCCACCAGAAAGCGCGCTGGATGTATTTGAGGGTGCGCTGCGTGCCTGGGTGCCCCGACAGCGGCGAGGAGTGACCCCATTTGATGACGTCGGCCTTGATTTTCCTGGGTACGAAGAGTCGTCTGGAAGGTGGCAGGACAGGCGCGGGGTCCGCCCGGGGGACATCCCCCTCGTGTTGTCGGGAGAGGGCGTCGGCTTTGATGTTCTTTGACCCCGGGCGATAGGATAGGTGGAAATCAAAAGACTCAAAAAATAGAGCCCACCGCGACTGCCTGGGGTTGAGTTGTTTTAAGTTCTTGATGGTAATGAGGTTTTGGTGGTCGGTCCAGACGATAAATGGTTCTCTGGCGCCCTGGAGCCAGTGTCGCCATTCTTCCAAAGCCCACTTTATGGCCAGCAGCTCGCGGTCCCCTACCCCGTATCGCTGCTGAGTGGGATCAAATTTTTTGGAGAAGAAACTACAAGGGTGTAGTTTCTGGTCTGGACCCCACTGGGAGAGAACAGCCCCAGCGCCCACCTCTGAGGCGTCCACCTCCACAACGAATTGTTGGTTGGCATCTGGATGGAGGAGAATTGGAGCGGTGGTGA
>JAAGKR010006342.1:16590-43691 GCA_011419295.1 Clarias macrocephalus | reverse complement strand
TTTACCTCATACTCCAGTACATCTATCCTGAATGGCAACCACGCTAATTCTTTTCACCTGCTCTTTATTTTTCCACCCATCCCGAGGCATCTGGAGATTGTGCCAGCTTCAGTAGACAGAGGCCAACCCTGCAAGGATCCTGAGGCAACCAGAGAAGGACCTGCTCCAGCTGGATTCCTCTTCATGTTGGTTTGGAGCTACACATGCTGCTCCTGAGCTCCCAGTGATCCAGACCCCCATCTGCGCTCTGCACCTGCTGACTCATCCCTGAACTGAACTGGACTTTGTGTTAATTTAAATAACTTCTGTTATATCGAACTTTCATCTGCATAACACACATGATGTTATACAATTTCTGTTATCTGTTATCACCCAGATGAGGATGGGTTCCCTGTTCGCCGTCACCCTTGGCTTGCTCATCAGGGACAATCTCATTATCTAGACACATTTTTCTTACACATATATACATTTCCATAAGTCTTCTTTTCATTTTCTTTTAATTTCTGTGAAGCTGCTTTGAGACAATGACCATTGTTAAAAGCGCTATAGAAATAAAATTGAATTGAATTGAATTGAATTGAATATACATATAGGTTTATGTTTAAGCATGTACAGGTTTTTCATTGTTTGCATTTCCATAGTAACTGTATGTTTCTGTCCGTCTTTTTCTCTTAAGCTTTTATTTTACAAGAAACAATCAGACATGGTCATTTACAAGAATGGTTTGACATTTACAGAGTTGTTCCTCAGGAAGTGATCTCATCAACCTGCAAACTTGCAATTTGTTCTGCATGCTGATCCGTAACTGAACATTAAATCGTGACTGGGTTACTTGAAACACGTGACTGCCAACACTGTTAACCTCTAACAATCCCTGGTGGATCTCATGCGCACAGTGTAATTATGCTTTTACTGCGCATCATTTCATGACATTAGAGCACATTTAACACAAGTATCACAAACCAGACCTGCTCTGTCTGGCACATGAAGACAAAAAAACACAAATTTTCAAGGTGCTGCTGAACACCCATGGAGATGTTTTAATTATTTAAAAAGTCTCAGATACAGTCTGAGATACAGTACAATGTTGTGATTGGGCTAATTTTGGATATCATACAGAACTGTGCAAAACGTTTGAGCCTCCTCCCTCATTTCTACCTTTAGATTAAAGAAATGAGAACAAATGTTTTACTGTACCTAAAGATACAATTTAAAAATAGATTCTTTTTAGAACAACCTCAGCAGCGACGGCATTTCCCCTCTCGACTGGTCCATCCACTCAGCATTCAGCATCACCAGTTTACTAATCAACCTCTGACCTTCTGTCATCATCTGCACCTGTTTCTCACTGGCTAGAGGTTTTTTTTTTTTTTTTTAGGTGTGAATGATTCATTGGTCACGGTGGCTTAACAAACAAAACATTCCCCTAAATCTGCTCAGGTACAGGCACAGGACTGAAAATGAGAGTCCAAAAAGTGAGAAAAAAGTCCATGAGTAGGCCTCGAGAACTATTCCTCAAGACACTATCAATCAAAAGACAGAGTTAGGGAAAGGACACACCTTCTAATTCCAGGACCTTTCCTGATTTTATTTCTTTCTATGTTATAAAACAATACCGAAGGCGTCCAAACTATGCAATAATCTCCTTTAAACAGTTGAAATTGAAATGTGTCTGCTACAGTACTTCTGCTTTGTAAAGCCTCCATAATGGCTCTAAGGTGCTGTTTGTAAAGCTGAAAAAAAAAAAAGTTAAACTGTCTCTGTCTTAATTTCAGGCTGCAAAGCAACAAAATGTTATTATTTTAAGGTGAGTTATTGTTTTCTTTACCAACTGTAATTTCAGTATATTTGTAAATCTATGATTTTTGTTTTATATTTGCTTAATTACAACCAGATTGTAGGAAAAAAAATTAAAAATTCTGGTATCAAGACATTCCTGTTGGCATATAGGCAGTTGTAGCTCATCAGGTAAAAGTTTGGGTTACTGATTACAAGGTTGGGACAAAACAAAGAGGAGTCAGCTAGTATTATGCCTAAAAAATGTCTTTTAATTTCACTTTTAGTGCAAAAAAATTGAGAAATAAATCAACATAACAAGAGTTACTTCTTGGTCTAGAAGATCAGGCAGTGGAGTCAATGCCCCAAACAAATAATTAACAGCAAAAGATAGTGATATAAAACCAAATGTTTGACCAAATGCTTATATTATACAAAGAACATAAATCTTCTTAAATGTCCTATTAATTAAAATCCTGAAGAACAAAAACGTGGACGTTAGACAGATGTTCGTCCAAAACTAACTAGGAGATGTTGGCTTGAGTTATACTGAGGCTTTCTCCTCCCAGGGTAAGATTTTTCACTAGGGCGGCACACAGACACGTGGCACGGAAAAAGGGTCATTTTATTAGGAAAAATATTTAAAAGCTAAAGGGTTTTCGAAAGGGAAAAAGGGGATGGAATTATTGAGGGCATTGAAGTGCAGGCCTGGAGGCAGTCACCAGCTGGCATGTGGCACTAGTATAGCGAGCAATGCTGACGGGCAGAGTGACGGAATGGGCTCGTGTGGGCTTGTGTGGGCTCGTGTGGGCAGCGGCTCCTGCATGCTCCTTAAAGCAGCTCCCCTCACTGTCTCTACCAACCGGCTCTCCTGCTCTCCTGGCTGGGAACAGGGGCCTAAACGCCCCTACGCACACCTGCAGAAGGGGAGGCTGCCTACATACTGAGCTCCTGGAGTGAGCGAGAAGCGAGAAAAAATTTAGGCCCCCACGTATTATTGGCACAAATATCCATATTTCACAATCAGAAAAACACTTCAGTCCTTTGCTTTAAAGCATAACAGACATTATTACACAGCACAGAAGTAATAACACTTGTTAATCAAAAAGTATAACAGCAAAGAGAGTGAATGATTATTGAATAATGAAGCCGATTCCTCTTTGATTCTATGTTATTTTGTGTCCACTGTGGATTTTCATACTTCATTAATTCCAATGCTATTGCTACAGGTGTTATGTAATAGTCATTGAATATGATGAATATAGAGTAATAAAGGATTTGAAGAGCAGTACACAATGTAGATTAAGATCCTGACTTACCTTACTGCTGATTAAGGGTGAGACCCACAGGTGGATGACAACAATAAAGCAGATCTGGTTCATGAAGAGCCGTTTCTTATGATGTACAGTCAAGTGTGCCTGGTACTGCTGTGTTGTGAGTTAACATGACAGTAATATGAAGTATCTTATATGAATATTAAGTCTGAACTCAACAGCACCATCCTGTGGATTATTCATAAAGAACACAGTCTAGTACCTGTTCATCCTGGTCAGTGGACCCTTATCGTAAACAGGAGGGGAATGTTGGGATGCCGCACCCTGGTACGATGTTGGAGGTGTGAGGAAACCTACAGTGACTTTTAGTATCAGTATTAAACGATTTCATATTTGTGCAGGGGAACACGTTTTTACACTCATCGAACCAAAGTAACTTCTTAAGGAGAACCTGCACAACACAAAAGTGCAAATGCGGAACCTGTGACACAACACACACTATATAAAGAACTGCAGTAGTCCAATCCCCTGCAGAGATGTGGGTCTGTGTTTTAAACATCAGCCAGTTTATCCGATTTACACATGGGATTTTCAGAAAAATCTGGCAAGATGTCTTGCAAACTGATTCTGAAGATACTAATGATCATCATCAGCAGTGCCATCTTTGTAAGTTCAAGTTTTCATGAATTTAATACAATAAAAGCTGTCAAGTTGTTTAAGCATGTCAAGACGATCATATATATATATATATATATATATATATATATATATATATATATATATATATATATATATATATATATGAGATCAGACCTATGTGTTAAAACTTGCCATGTATTAAGAAGTGACTTTGCATTTATTTAGCAAAAATAAATCACATTAGTGAAACTGAAAACGTAGCTCAGTAACACAGTGTGGTTGTAGTGATGTGATTTCGATGCTACATTTTCTCCACAACAGGAAAATATTGTACAAAAGTGTCAAATATCAAAACTTTCTACTTTTTAATCATAACCAGAACCCTGGAGGTGCAAGCCAACGATGCTAACCAATACACCTCCGTGCCGCCTTTTTGGAAAATTAATACATTCATAAATATTATAACTATTTTTTAGTACTCGTAGGCAAAGACTTTTAGCCAGTGACTAACATTCCATTTAGTTGCTTTAAGAAGCTTTTGTGGAATGTTTTAGATCATTACCCATCGGTACTGTAAAGCACTGTTTCATATCAGTTGTATAGCTTGTGATAAATCTGAGCAGAAATTAGAGCTCTATAGACTTTATGCCAATAAAAATACAAATTTTCTTTGTCAAGTACACAACCATACACAGTATAATATGCAGTAAATTGTTTAAATTGGTTGACTCAAATAACAGATTTCACTACAGTGAAGAAAATTGCACTAGAGAGAACAACTAGAAGTAGATTGCTGTGTACATACAGTAATAACGTTTCAGTAGTAAGCTGTTAAGGAACTTGACATGTCAGTATTTACAGTGAAATATTTGCATTGAGTTTAATCATATAGCACTTTTAATATTGATAAGACACTTGAAGGCTAATAAATATGATTAAGAGAAAATCACTTTATAATGAAATTAACGGAAAAGATCAAACCCAGACATTTTAGATTAAAACTTTTCTAGTGTGCATCCGGACTTTAACACATGTATGTAATGTATGTAATATACTGTAGCCTTCAATTCTGTTCAATCTTTGTTAATTTCGTCATTACTTTTATCTACATTTAATATGAGGATTTTTGGCTGCCGAACAGGTAAGGAGGCGATGAAAACAGGTAACGTCTCCATGCGCGGCATGTCTCCAAGTCGTTAATGTCAGGAGGGGGGCAGCTGGAATTTTCGAATATGCTCCAATTTTAAGGTTGGACATTAAGGACAAAGATGAACACGTCAGAATTCAGGCTGTAAGTAACAGTCACTGTCCTCTACCAAGCTCGACCAGAGGTGTCAAATTTGCGTCTGTGTAGATTTGAGACATTTAGTACACAGACTCCTGATAATTGATTTTTGGCTGTGGGATATTCAAAGTTTGAGCTCTTTAAATAACCAGTCACTGACTACTAATTTTGTAGACCCTCTTTCTTCTTTACACATCTTTATTGAGAGTTTTCTAGCTGCTTTTTTTCAGGTTTACTCCCTCACTTTTTCCTGTAACTTCTCAACTCTCCCCTTTTTCTGTTCTGAATTCTAATTTGCTTTTCTTCTCCCGCACTTGGTCTCCAGTTAGCCGGAGCTCGCTGATAGCTATTGGTTGCATATTCACCATCATAGGCTTCCTGGGCTGCTGCGGAGCCGTGTTTGAAAATAAGTGCATGCTCATGACTGTGAGTGACCTCTCATATTGTTTTTAGATTTTAAAAATTGCTGCTTACTCCAAATGTAGTCAGAAAATGAATATTTTTTTGTGTCAAGGCTAATGATGCTAATACATCTATGTTTTACTTATTGCGTAATTTGAAAGACATCATCTTAAATTAATCATTTGTGAAAGATGATACATAATAAATTACATTTGTGTGACACCAAACATATAGCACATTGGCTAATCAACTGCATTTGTGGTTTGGAAGTATTTTTTCTTCACCAAAGCATTCCTTTACTAAATATACACTTTGGCAGTAGCAGTCCTGCTTTCCACTCCTCAGGTAAGAGCTGTGATCCTGATCATACGAATGCAGGAGATTTTTATGTATTATATTATATTCCCAAGCAGCCAGTTGAAACTCATATCTTGATCAGTTATCCTAGATGAATATTTCAAGAGTCTTTACCTGCTTGTGAAAAAGTTTTGACTCATTCCCTGCTAGTACTGATCGTCTGCTTGTGTGGCTTTTACACTGGGTCCAGTAGGATCTGAGAAGATCCCAGAAGCAACAAACCTCTACTCTGAATTGCACACTGTACAACATACTTTTTGTTAAAAAAAAAATGAATAATTAACTTAAGATTGTGGACATTTTATGGAAAAACACATGAAAATTAACAAACGTGTTCAACAGCATAACATTTTTATAAGAGATTCATTTTATAAATGTATCTTCAATATATTCCAGGAAAGATTTGAGTAACTGGGCAATGTTCTGTGACTTCTACTTCCTTTCCTAAAAATTCACATTAATAATGCATTTTTTACATATTTCTCAGCAAAGTGCGTCATCAGTTCTGATTTAAGAGTTACAATTCATGGGTTGTTTTTTCTTTTTTTGGAGGTGCAATTGGTTTGTTCTTAGACTTTAAGAAATTTCAGAGAACCTCTTAGCCAAGACAGGCGGAAATAATTTATTTTAAAAAACATATGAATGGTTAATTGCTACTATATATATAACCTCGACCCCTCAGTTCTATCTAACTATCGTCCCATTTCTAACTTACCATTCATATCTAAATTACTGGAAAGTACTGTTGCTACCCAACTCCAGTCCTTTCTACTTGATAATAATCTCTTCGACGCTTTACCGTCAGGTTTTCGCCCCCTCCATAGTACTGAAACTAAACTTGTAAAGGTAGTGAATGATCTACTGCTTACTGGTGATTCTGGATCCTTGTCTATACTATTGCTACTGGACCTCAGCTCTGCCTTCGATACTGTCTCCCATGATTTACTTATTTCTCGTCTCTCTTCTCTGGGCATTTCTGGTACTGCTCTTTCTTGGTTTTCTTCCTATCTTTCAGATCGACAGTTTTACATTTCTGTTAAGGATTTTCGATCACCCACTGTCCCCCTGAAGCGAGGTGTTCCCCAGGGATCTGTTCTTGGCCCCCTATTATTTACAATTTACATAATCCCACTCGGTCTGATCCTTCAACGTCATGGTCTTCATTATCACTTTTATGCCGACGACATTCAACTTTATTCCATCTGTACACCTGCTCCATCTGTCCAAATTGACAAAATCTCTGCATGTGTAAAGGACATTAGAGCTTGGCTTAGCTTAAACTTTTTGAAACTTAACATGGATAAAACTGAGATCATTTTCATTGGCACCCCAACACTCACCAGCAATATTTCCACTAATATCATCTGCAAGATTGCTGGCTCTCACATCAAAACATCAACTTCTGTCAAAAATTTAGGAGTAATCTTCGACTCCACACTCTCCTTTCAGTCTCACATTAAATCTGTTACTAAACCTGCATTCTTCCATCTACGTCGCATTGCCCAACTGCGTCGCTTCATCAGTACCAAAGATGCTGAAACTGTCATCCATGCATTTGTCTCATCACGCATTGATTTCTGTAATGCCCTTTTCATTGGTTTACCTGCCAGCTCCATCTGTAGGTTACAATATATTCAAAATTCTGCGGCTAGAATACTCACTCATACTAAACGCTCTGCTCATATAACCCCAATCTTGTTTGATCTCCACTGGCTTCCAGTTAACAACCGTATTAAATTCAAAATTCTTCTCCTTGTTTTTAAATCTTTAAATGGCTTGGCTCCCTCTTATCTCCTCAATTTGCTCGTCCCCTACATCCCATCTCGCTCACTACGTTCTTCCGACTCTGGCCTTCTTGTTGTCCCTCAGTACCGCCTATCTTCAATGGGGGGCAGATCATTTAGTGTTATTGCACCTAAGTTCTGGAATTCTCTACCACACTCTCTCCGTTCTGTTAATAACATCTCAGCATTTAAATCTCTACTCAAAATGTACTTGTTTTCTGAATGTTACAGCTCGATTTGTATGTCTGTCTCCTAGTTTTTTTGTTGTTTTTTTTTACTTACTTCAATGTCTGTTTGTCCCCCTTTTTTTATTCATTGTAAAGTGTCCCTGAGGTCTGGAAAGGCGCTATATAAATAAAAATTATTATTATTATTATTATTATTATTATTATTATTATTATTATTATCCCTTATTTTTTTCCTAGATAAATTATTACTCAGTAATTTGCCAAACACTAAACTATTTTTATAGATTTATTTATTAATTCATTCATTTATTTATAATCAAGTCTTCCCGTTATCACACACTCAAAAATAATTGGACAAATTAATATAATTATAAGTAGGGTTATAGGTTATCGTGCATACCTTTTTTTTAAAGAATTTTATTTTATTTTATACTTTTTTTAATTGTAAAAATAAATTATTATGATTATTATGTGTTGATGTAATAAAAATAATAATAATAATAATAATAATAATAATAATATCAGAGGAAACCCACCAAATATGGTGGGAACATGGAAACTTAACATCACCTACACTACAGTATGTCCAGCTGATTGTTTTTCATAATCATAAGATGTCAGAGATGTAAAACACTAACACTTGTGAAACTAGCTTTATTTCTTTATTTGAAAAATATAACCACCCCATATGTTATAATGATGATCACGGTCCATGTTTTAAGCTTAACCATCACAGTTTACAGTATGTAATGTACTCTCTGCAATAATAGTTTTCCTTTTACATCACACCAATGAGTCTATAATTGCCAAGCATTAAGAAGTAAGTTTGTATGTTTGACTAACTCTCCAAAATAAACCACATCAGTGAAAATGAAAAAAGTAGATCAAGACCAACAGTGTGGTTTTAGTGGTTTATTTCTATGCTTTTACTCCATAACAGGAAACAGGACAGTATTGTACAACTGTGTCAAATATTAAACATACAAAGTGACATCTCTAGTCATAACCAGAACGAGTTTCCCAAACATTGGCCTTAAATGGTGATCTCCCGGCAGGGTTTCTAATTTTAAAGTCTTATTGCGTCTGTGATACTGATACTTCTGATCCTACAGATTACTGTACTGTACATGGTGACTGACATTTAATACACAGCCTCCTCATAATGGGTTTAATTTCTTCACTCATATTCAAAGTTTTTCTTCCATAACCAGTCACTGACTGATAATTTTGTAGAACCTCTGTTTAATGCTTCACAATGCTGTCTGTGCATGCTTTCTTTAATGATCTCTTAATACATGAACAGGCATACTTGCAGTATATTGAGATCATTTGTCCCTTTAAATTCCTCATATGTTTAGTATATTATTAATAACGTGACTGGAAATGGCAACTGCTTTTACCAGATGGAAGTTCAAGTTTTTGTTCTGTGTCAAATATCAGTTTCATTATATTTTGCAAAGATTAACAACATACATCGGTCAGACACAACATTAACACCACCTCCAGGCCAATTAAATGACATTGGGTGCAGTATTCTTAACTGTAGTGCTAACTATACACACTGGAAGACCTTGAGCCACGTGTCCGATCTGCCTGGTAGTGCAGATGCAGAACAATTGACACAGCTCACACGTTAGGAAGAACTCCAATAGTCCACTTCCCTGCAGAGGCGGGTTTCCAGTGCATGTTTTAAACAACAGCCGGTTCGTCCAATTTACACGCAGGGTTTTCAGAAAAACTAAAAAAAAAAAAAAAAAAACTAGCAAGATGACTTGCAAATGTATTCTGAAGGTACTAATGGTCATCGTCAACAGTGCCATCTTTGTAAGTCAAGTTTTCTTGAATTCAATGCAGAAAAAGTTATTTTTTAAGTATAGCATTAGTAATTTCAGTATCTAAGGTCATATTAGATCAGACCAATGTATTAAAAATTGCCATGTATTAAGAAGCGAGTTTGGATGTTTGATTAATACACTGCATAAGTTAAACGACGACAATGAAACTGGAAAAAAGTAAAACAGTGTGGTTTTAGTGGTTTGATTTCTATGCTTCATCTTCTCCAAAACAGGAAATTATTTCTGTGTCAAATATTAAACATAGTAAAAATCTTCTCTAATAATAACCAGAATGAGTTTCCCAAAACCTTGGCCTTTAATGGTGCTGTACTGATAGGGTTTCTAATTTTAGAGTCTCATTGCATCTGTGATCCTACAGATTACTGTACATGGTGACTGACATTTAATACACAGCCTGCACTGATATATAAAGTTCTAATGATCTCTTAATTCTTCCAGGAACAGGCATGCTTTAAATTGCTCATATGTTTACTAGATTGTTAATGACGTGACTGGGAAGGCAACTGCCTGCTCCTGATGGAATTAAAGAAGTTTCAGTTGTCAAAGGTTTTGTTTTGTATTCATTTTCAGTATCGTTATATGTTGTGTAGATTAACAACATGCACCGATCAGCCACAACATTAACACCATCTCCAGGCGAATTAAATAATATTGATTGTCAAATAAAAAAAAGAAAGAAAGAAAGAAAGAAAGTCAAGGCTGGCCATGATATCAAGGTGTGTGTTGTGCAATATAGTCTGCATTGTGTAGAGCATGGGGCTAAATACACTTCCTTGAACACACTGGTACTCTGCAAGCATGTGTTCTCAGTCCCTTGCTGTACACTTGGGGCATCATCAAACAGAATCCATCTTCATGCTACAGTATCTACGTGAAAAGAAGAAAGGAGAGGTAAGTCTGAACTCTGTCAGGAGGTCCAGAAGAGTGAGACGTAAGACATCTAGACTGAAAAATCGTTTTAATCTAACAGTCATCAGATTGTTAAATAGATCAAACGATGGCCCTGACACCATCCTGAATTATCTCAACACACATCCTTTATATGCAGTCATGGCCAGAATTGTTGGCACCCCAACAATCAAGTATTTCTCACAGAAAGGTACTGCTTTAACACGTGTTTATTCTCTTTGTATGGAACATAACAAAAAAAAAAAAAAAGCTAATTTGACATAATGTCAAACAAAACTCAATTTTTTTTTCATATTCTCATATTGGAAAGGCGCCTTTTCCCAACAGCAATTTTAAGATCTCTCCACTCGTTGCTGTCCGCTTCAGAACTCTCCAGCGCTTTGTTGCCATCCATTTCTGGGTGCTTTTTAAAGTATGTTTGGGGTCATTGTCCTGCTGGAACAGCAGGACAATGCTTTCTGACACTGGGCTCTACTGGGCGATCTAAAATCCTTTGGTAATCCTCAGATTTCATGATGCCTTGCACACAGTCAAGGCACCCAGTGCCAGAGGCAGCAAAACAACAACGCAAAACATCTTTGAACCTCCACCATATTTAACTGTCCAGTAGGTACTGTGTGTTCTTTTCGTTGTAGGCCTCATTCCATTTTTCGGTAAAAGGTAGAATGATGTGCTTTACCATAAAGCTCTATCTTGGTCTCATCTGTCCATAAGACATTTTCCCAGAAGGATTTTGGCTTACTCAAGTACATTTTGGAAAACTGTAGTCTAGCTTTTTTTTATGTCTCTGTGTCAGCAGTGGGATCCTCCTGGGTCTCCTGCCATAGCGTTTCATTTCATTTAAATGTTGACAGGTAGTTCACACTGACACTGATGCTCCCTGAGCCTGCAGGACAGCTTGGATTTCTTTGGAACTTGTTTGGGGCTGTTTATCCACCATCCAGACTATCCAGACAATTTTTCTCTTCCGTCCACGCCCAGGGAGATTAGCTACAGTGCCATGGGTTAGCAAACTGTGAACAAAGGCAAATCTAGATCTCTGGAGATGGACTTGTAACCTTGAAATTGTTGATATTTTTCCATAATTTTGGTTCTCAAGTCCTCAAACAGTTCTCTTTTCCTCTTTCTGTTGTCCATGCTTAGCGTGGCACACACAGACACACAGTGCAAAGACTAAGTGAACTTCTCTCCTTTTTATCAGCTTTCAGGTGTGATTGTTTAATTGCCCACACCTGTTACTTGCCCCAGGGGAATTTAAAGGAGCATCACATGCTTGAAACAATCTTATCTATCCACAATTTTGAAAGGGTGCCAATAATTTTGTCCAGCCCATTTTGGGAGTTTTGTGTGACATTATGTCAAATTAGCTTTTTTCCTCCCTTTTTTGTTTTGTTCCAATACACACAAAGGGAATAAACATGTGTATATCTGTCGATGCAGTACTTGTCTATGAGAAATACTTGATTTTCTGGAAAAATTTCAAGGGTGCCAACAATTTTGGCCATGATTGTAACTATAATCAAACTACACACAGCATTTTGATGGCATTCTTAGTGGAAAGCAAAAAAAAAAAAAAAAAAAGTATTTCATTGTACAGAGAAATTTCTTGGGTGTGCATATGACAACAAACACTTTGAAACTTTGCGTTTCTGTGGATTGTTGAATCCCAGGTCATTCTTTCAGTGATGAGACTATTTTTTGTTGGCAGGTCTCTTCCTATACAGTAACTCTTCAGTTCCCCTCTCTTTCATTTCTGCATTGTAACTTTGTTCCCACCTCACTTTTGCAACAGATAGCCGGAGCTGTGACTGTGATCGTTGGACTTCTGATCGAAATGAAGGGAAAGATTGTTCTCGAAGCACTGAATAATGAAGACATTCACCCAGATTTTGTACCTTGGTTTAGTGCTACCTACTTGCTGATTGCTATTGGAGCCGTCCTCGCCTTCATGGGCTTCCTGGGCTGTTGCGGAGCTTGTTGTGAGAATAAGTGCATGCTCATGATTGTGAGTGACCTTGGTTTTTAGAAAAAAAAAACAAATTGCTAATATAATTAATGTAACCAAACAAAATTTGGGGTTTGGAAGTATTTCTTTTCATCAACAAAGCATTCCGTTACTAAACATATACTTAAGTGAGTGTGGTGGTGTTACAGTTCTTCATCATTATCTTCAGTGCGTTTGTCGCAGAGGTGGTGGTAGGAGTCCTCTTTCTGCTTTACCAGTCTAAGGTAAGACCCTAAATATATAGTAGGTTTGCGTGTATTATATTAACTTCTCAAGCAGCCACTTGAAATCAGTTGTTCTAGATGGATATTCAGAGAGTCTTTACTCATTGTGAAAATTTTTTGGCCCATTTCCTGTTGGCATTTTCAGCTGAATGTGTTAATATTTTGCAGAGTTACAGTACCCACATTCCCCTTTCTTTGTCCCATCTCTGCTTGCACAGCTTTTATAATGGGTCCAACAGGATCTAAGAAGATCCTAGAAGAAGCAAACCTCTACTCTGGACCACATGCTGTACCATATACTTTGTCCTTAGAAATAATAATTAAGTTATCATTTGGTACTTTCTCTATAGAACAACATGTGCATAAACATGAACTACTGTACCATAGGCAACAGCAAAAAAAATTTTATAGCCATTTTATTTTTATTTAAGAATAGTTCAACTATCTAAACAAGAACTTTTGTCAATTCTACTTCCTTTGCTTAAAATTCAGATAGATTCTCCATTGTGGCAACCCCTTGATGGGAACAGCCAAAAGTTCAACAACAACATGATCTAATCATTGACACACAGTGCTACACATAGTCACAAATATAACTGACACCAGGTAAAATGAGTTCTTGTTGTAATGGATAACTCATTCCCAGTGTTTACTTTGTTTTCTCAGGCGGAGATACTGCTCGATAACCTACGTACAAAAGTCTCACAGAATATCATGGAGAACTATGGGGAAAACAATATCATGACTAAAGCGTGGAATGAGACGATGAGTCTGGTGCATCACATTACACTGCTTGGTTTTGGGCTGAAGTGTTTATACTGCAGTAGTTTACTGTAGTTTACATTACCACATTACCAACAGAATTACACAGGCATTTTACGTATTGTAATATTGTTGATTCCTGAACTAAAGTGCTAGAGTGGTGTATGTGTGTGTGTGTGCGTTTGTAGATGAAATGCTGTGGATATAACAACTACACCGACTTCAATGATTCTCCGCAAGTAAAGACCACCTCGCTGTACCCCCCGTCCTGCTGCTCTGAAACAAATGACGAGTGTGATCACATAAAAGCAGAATCAGAGGTACACGTCCTGAGTCCACTCCAGGAGTCTGATCACAAACCTATTAATACGCCCTAAACCTTCGACTTACCACAAGCAACTTCAAGGATTTTCTGGCTCCTATAACAAAAACATATCCATCTTATAGATAATCTCATGTCTTTTACCTTTGTGTTTTGGCAGCTTTTGATGGGCTGTTTCGACACTTTGATGGAGTGGGTGAAGAATAACTCTTTTTTGGTTGGGGGCGTGGCTGTTTATGTCATTGCTATAGAGGTACTGGAAACTTCACACCACACAATTGGGGATGAGTACATTTACAATAGACAACACTGGATTAGAAAATACACTCATTCAACTCAAACATACCAACCATCATAGGTCTTTTATCTATAAATTATATACTTTTGTCTCTCTTTTTACAGGTTGCTGCAATGATCGTGTCCCTTATACTGTACAAGGAGTAAATTTGCAGGTGTAATCTGTAATCATGCAATTTGTTTAAGGAAAAAAATAAACTTTTGTTTTGGCACATTTTATAATCCTATATGCTTTATTAATAACTTTGTAAATACAACCAATACCACAAAATGCAAATATGAGCTTATGAGTATTTCATATAGACTCTCAGGAAAAAAAAAATTATACATACTTTTTGATAAAGGTACAACTGAATTGAAGGTCCACTATTATTCTAACATTAAGCGTAATCTGATAACTGATGCATTACTCCCTTTATATTACATGTGCAGATAGCATACACTCTATGAACAAAATAGAGATTTCCACATCAAAATATGAAGCAACATTTACACTTTCTAATAATTAGCTTATTAGCTTAAATATTCATTATCACAACATCCATCCAACTACTGGAAAAATATCATGTAAAACTAAAACATACTGTGATATTTATAAAGACAAAATACTTCTGGAAACGTTTTAAATAAATGAATGATAATAAATACATTAGGTCAACATTTGTAGCTATCAATGCAATAAGGAATTTACTCTTCACTACTGCATAAAGCCAACCACAATCACTGTTGCATAAATGATTGGTTGCTGTGTTAACTATTTGGCATAGCAACAAAGCACCAATTGGCCAAAGTAGCCGCTGGCCTTTCCTGATTGGCTGCAGGAATTTTCAGTCAGTGGGACCACTTGCATTTTTTTCTGCTAATTCTCAGTTTATGTAACCTGTATGAATCCAATGAGAGGCAGTCTGTCCATCTTACTTCATTATCTGATAATGACCTGAGACAGGACACGCCCATGTGCTATTAACAGGGAAAACAGTCTGGGTAATCTACATACAAGGCCACGCCCCCCAGCACATGCAGACACATGCACATACACATTCAGTGAGTTTTCTGGAAGATATCATGCACTGTACAGGTTTCTTGAGCTCTACAGAATGTTCTGGACAGTGGGAGGAGTTTATCTTTTCCTCAGAACAACACTGAAATTCCGACAGAGAATGAAGGAGAAGAATCCAGCAAGCTGGTATTATGGGTGAGTTATTAAGTCTCATATAATCCTTATTCTGATAATATAAAACTCACATTATTTTAACTTTCATCATTTTGGCTAGGTTTGACCAGCTTATATGAAACATCGTCTTTTAATCTCACGTACATAGTTTAGGGTACCGTGTAGATAACACTGCTTATCATGCGAACATACTGCCTTATGTAGCTTAGCACAAACATGTTAGCTCACCGTCGCTAAGCTAATGCCTTATGTAGATTACAAATGTTCATGAATATCAGCTGTGGTGTATTTCTAATACATTAGAACATTTCATGTAATGATAACTTTAGCTTACGGTAACTTCTTGGTTTAGGTTTTGGTTAGCTTATGACACTGCTATCTATAATGTTATTTAGCACAAACGCTTTAGTTCCAGATGGGTAAAATACTGCATAATGTATCTTACAGATTTTCTTAATATTCAGATTTTTAAAATTTTTTATTAAAAATATATAAAAGTATAAGTCATTGTATGCAATTACAAAAGCTTGTGTTGTCTTTATGCATGGTCATCTGTGTTTGATAATGATACAGTAGTGTACAGTGGGACCTTGGATTACGAGCATAATTCGTTCTGGAAGTGGGCTCATGATCCAAAACACTCGTAAACCAAACCATCATTTCCCATAAGAAATAATAAAAACTCAAATGATTCGTTCCACAGCCCCAAAAAATAAATACATAAAAATAATTAATACAGTTTATAAAATGAAAATAAAACAAATTAATCTGCACTTTACCTTTAAAAAAAGTACAAATAAATCCTGACAGATAAGTGTTTCCGTTGGTGCGCGCAGGCGCCGTGTGTGTGTGTGTGTGTGTGTGTGTGTGTGTGTGTGTGTGTGTGTGTGTGTGTGTGTGTGGAATTAGCCCCTTCCCTCGCCTCGTTTTACACAGTAACACGCCTAATCCCTCCTCGCTTTTTAAGATTCACAACAAACACACACACACACACACACACAAAACGGAAACACCGTTTTAACGGAAAAAAGCAAGACTGGCATGAGCGCATACTAACGGAATCATTTAAGTTTCACAACAAACGGACACACACATAAACACGGAAACACCGTTTTAACAGGGAAAAAAGAAATCTCTGATACTGGCGTGAGCATACTAAGGGAGTCACTGCTGTAAAGTAAAAAAAAACAAAAACAAATGAACCAGCAACCAAGCTCAACTTTTCAAGGTGCTGCTGAACACACATGGAGGAAAGCGCCATCTGACCTCTTCTGCATACACAAGCTCACAGTGTCACGACAGGCAGTGTTTCTTATAACTAATAATATTTTAGTACCATATTCATTATTTGAAATGAATATAATGGAACATTGCCTGGAACATTTTATTTCCTGTTGGTATGCTATCTGATAGTGTTAATTATGCGAATATTGTGATTCGTGAATGTCAAAAACAGCATATCTGCGTTAGAACGTAAAAAACACAAATGTCGACTTTCAGCACCATCAGAAATTCATATTTTCATGTAAATATTCTTATATGCATGTAAGACTTGTCGCATGAATCCACACAAAGCACTTCAGGTTTTTTTTTTAATAATAGCAATCATGATGCTTTTTGCTGTTTGTGTCTAGCATTGAATAATTATTTGATCAATTTGACCATAAATGGTTGGAATGTGGTTGTGAATTAACGACTGATATAAAGCTGCTCATTGGCACGTACCTTCACTTTATACCAGGCAGCATTTATTTAGCGAGTATATATTTGTTCTTTGTTATTTTACTGATTTTACACTTTGTCTATTTTGCAAAAGTTGCTGCTCTGAGTATTGTGTGACTGATCCCCCAGAAATGCAACAAAACACAAATATATACTCACTAACTAAAAGCTGTCTTTGAAAAGAATCGCGACAGAGCAGTTTCTGTGTGTTTGTGAAGCCGGGGAGGGGGTGAAAAGGCAGGGGGGGGGAGAGTGACGCTCGGTGTCAAAATAAAAGTCGCATACGTGATACATGATACTCGGCGCTCGTAAACTAATACTTGCTCGGTTTCGGATTAAAAATGTATTAAAAATCTTTGCTCAGTTTGCGGAACACTCGTAAACCACGTTACTCGCAATCCGAGGTTCCACTGTATTTTATTGTGTTATCATGCTCAGGCTGTTGTTTTTTTCTTTTTTTATAAACATTTGTGACAGTGAAAATGATCAGCCACCTGTTCAATAAAAGCAAATGCAAACAAGAAGGCAAGATACAGATGGCACTGTTTCATGGAAAACACAGACTGATGATGACACTCATCCTGACCGCATGGAAACCTGGACCACAACTGGGGTCTGGATTTGGCATGGATCTCTTATCATTTTAAAGTGGATGGACATACAATAAGTATCTGTCTGCACCTGTGACTCCATACAACTAGCACATGGACTGATCTTGAGTGACAAGAATGTTTCCACTGCTGGTCACAGGGTCTGTGTGCATTGCAAAGCAGTTCATGGTAAGCAGCAAAAAAACACCATGGAAATGTCCAGTATGCAATGTTCACTTGTGTCTTCAGTTGAACAGGAACTGCTTTTCGAGAGAGGCACAGATATGTACAGGCTTTTACAAACCTAGCACCCTTTCTTCTGTGCTCCATTTCTGTTTGCACTGTTTTACCCTTAATGTGTGTTTTTGAACGGCCATATTTATGCCATAAATGGCTTTTCTAAACAAAAATAGTCTTAGAGAATTTAAATGAAGTTATTGTTTTCTGAGTGAGGATGATTATCACATCATTTTGAAGCAAAAACTCCAGGTTACAAGATTTAGTTCACAATTTGTGAACAAATGTTATGAATACGGTTTTTGGCCTTATTTCAATGACTTATTTTTTGTTGTTTTCAATAGCCACATATAACTGTCATTTTCTCCAAAAAACAGTGTAATTAGACTTGAACAATCAATCAATCAATCAACATTTATTTGTATAGCACCTTACAGCAACTTAAGTTGAACCAAAATGCTTCACAGCATTAAACCAAAATAAAACACATAAAATTATAAAATTATTTTAAAAAACACATGAAACTAAAGATATCAAAAGCCATCCTAAATAAGTGAGTCTTAAGTTTTTATTTAAACAGAGGCAGGTCAGTAATATAACGTAGCTCAGACGGAATGGTGTTCCAGAATTTAGGACCAGCCACTGCAAAAGAGTGATTACCCCACTGTTTGTACCTTGCTCAAGGGACCACCAGTAGGCTTTGTACCAGAAGCCAGTGGAGGAAATACAGGGTTGGTGTGAGTATTAGTCAGCATACAAGCCACAGCATTCTGCAAACAAGCTTGAGTGACACCAACATACAGAGCATTGCAATAGCCTAGCCGCGAACTAATAAAAGAATGAATGGCTTTCTCCAGGACACTCTGATTTAAAAAGGGCTTGACCTTTGCAAAGAGGCAAAGATGGAAAAAGCCTGCCTTGACCACAGAATCAATGTGTGTCTGAAAGTTTAAACTGCTGTCTAAAGTCACCCCAAAATTTTTGACTGCTTGGTTTAAATGAGGGACGGGGGAAACAAGACCACAAGTAACAAAACCAGGAAAGTCGGAGGTGCCAAACAGAATACATTCTGTTTTACTCTCATGCATACAGAGAAAATTCTGTGACAGCCAAAGTTTGATGTCATGCAAACAACTATGGATCGATTTAAGTGCATCTGAAGAATTTCGCACAATTGGCAGATAGATTTGTAAATCATCTGCATACAGATGAAATGAAACATTAAGCTTTGAAATAATCAACCCTAATGGCAGCATGTACAAGGAAAATAGAACAGGGCCCAAAATGGAACCCTGTGGAACACCAGAAGTCAAAGGGGCTGGGAAGAAAGAGAGATCACCAATCATGACAGAGAAAGTCATATTTATTAAATATGACCAAAACCATTGTAGTATAGGATCTTGAAGGTCAACTTCTTGTGCCAGACGAGTCAAATGGTATCAAAAGCTGCAGTGAGGTCCAACTTCACGAGCAGCACAGGTTTTTTGGAATCAAGGGAAAAGAGTATCATTCTGTACATTCTGGTGAGCAGATTCAGTGCTGTGATGTGTTCTAAAGCCGGATTGAAATTTCTTTAGAACATTATTCAGGGCTTCAAAACACCTGCAGCCTCCTAAGATTACCTTATTTATCTTTTCATGCCATGATTTAAGCCATTTGCACACATTTTAACTTGTTTAAAACAATGAATGACCATAATATTAAATATATTGTTCATGTAATGTTTACTATCCACTGCCTTGGACAACTTTTAGCTGGGGATAGCAACAGCTGTGATTTGCCTAAGTTGCTGCAGTCATTTAAGAGCAACTTATGTATAGTCACTAGGTTTGTGCATGTCTCATCACACTGTTTTTGATGCTTTTAATTTCATTTATGCTCTGAAAGAATGTTGGGTAAATGCAATGGTATTTTGTGAAAAGTGGGTAAAAAATTATTTTACTGTAAGTTTAAATTATATTGTGAACAGTTTGCAAAAAGTTATATTGCAGATGGAAAATTTTATTTTATGCACTGTACCATTTTATGTGTGAT
The DNA here is from genome assembly GCA_011419295.1 of Clarias macrocephalus. Taxonomy (NCBI): domain Eukaryota; kingdom Metazoa; phylum Chordata; class Actinopteri; order Siluriformes; family Clariidae; genus Clarias; species Clarias macrocephalus. The sequence continues at coordinate 23,854 of JAAGKR010006342.1, read as the reverse complement.
TGTATTGTGTAAAAGGTTTTTCAGCTAATAGAAGTGTTTTATTTAGTTTAAACATTTGTTTATTGTCAACCTGAAATATTCACAGAACATTTTACTGTAATCTAATACACATTAGACACTATTAAGGTACAAAAGGGCTTGTCACTGGGGTGGTACCTTCAAGGACAATATTTATACCTTTGATTAAAGTACAATAATGTACCAGCAAGTTTATAAAATAAAAGGTACATTTGGTTGCCCATGGTACAAATAATGTCCTTGATGGGACAAACAGAATTGGTAAAAAAAATTAGTTCTTTATATTAAGGTACAATTCTGTGCCCTTGAAAGGTGCTGCCCCAGTTACAATGGTTTGTACCTTCATTAAAACAAAACTGTACCTTTATTTCTAAAGGGTGTAAATATAGGTTTATGTTTATTCAATTACAGCTTTTATTATTAGCATTTCTATATTAGCTGTATGTTTTATGTTTCTGTCTGTCTTTTTCTCTTGAGTTTTTATTTTTACAAGGAACAATCACGGTAATTTTCAGTTGTAGCGTGATATATGAAGTACAGAGTTGTTTCTCCGGAAGTGGTCTGATCAAGCTGAGATGTGGCCTATGGATATGATTAATTGTAACTCAATATTTAATTGTGACTGGGTTACTTGAAAACATGGCTGCCATCAGCCAGTAATGTTTTAGCAGAAATTTTACAGTATTAATCTCATCATATACCAAAGTCATGAAGCCAACCAAGCTCATCTTTTCAAGGTGCTGCTGAACTCACATGGAGGAAAGCGCCATCTGACCTCTTCTGCATACACAAGCTCACAGTGTCACGACAGGCAGTGTTTCTTATAACTAATAATATTTTAGTCCCATATTCATTATTTGAAATGAATATAATGGAACATTGCCTGGAACATTTTATTTCCTGTTGGTATGCTATCTGATAGTGTTAATTATGCGAATATTGTGATTCGTGAATGTCAAAAACAGCATATCTGCGTTAGAACGTAAAAAACATAAATGTCGACTTTCAGCACCATCAGAAATTCATATTTTCATGTAAATATTCTTATATGCATGTAAGACTTGTCGCATGAATCCACACAAAGCACTTCAGGTTTTTTTTTTTAAATAATAGCAATCATGATGCTTTTTGCTGTTTGTGTCTAGCATTGAATAATTATTTGATCAATTTGACCATAAATGGTTGCAATGTGAATTAACGACTGATATAAAGCTGCTCATTGGCACGTACCTTCACTTTATACCAGGCAGCATTTATTTAGCGAGTATATATTTGTTCTTTGTTATTTCACTGATTTTGTATATTTTGCGAACGTTGCTGTTCTGAGTATAGTATGACTGATCCCCCAGAAATGCAACAAAACACAAATATATACTCACTAAATAAAAGCTGTCTTTTGCAAAATGAAAGTATGTGCCTTTGTGAACAGCTTTATTTTACTCATAAAATACTCAGATCACAAAAAACAACACAGCACAATGCACGTTGTCTGTAAATGGCTGAAATGTGGTTGTGACTATGCACTGTAAAAAGTTCGTGTGAACCTGCGGCGTGCACTTTCACTTTACAAAAAGCAGTGTTTTGATGAGAAGGCCAAAAGGTGGTAGGCGCGTGCGCAAATAAAAATGCAGACGTACTTCCCCAGAAATGCAACAAACACGAATATATAGGCTACTCGATAAATGTACAGTAGCTTCTAAAAATGCCTCTAATTCCAGATATTTGATATTAATAATTTTTTTATTTCTTTGTACTGTGATTTTGGTGAGTTCTACTAAAAAGAAACAAATGGAGTTTTTTTTTTTTTTTTCAAAATTGCAGCATTTTGCGGAGAAAGAAAAAAAGTTAGATAGCTTGGACCATATCGACCTGATCTTCTAATTAAGCAGCAGTCAAGTGATCACGGCCGAGTTTACACTCGGTGCTTTTCCAGCACTTCTTATGGCAAGCGGCGCTGGCTGACTCGATGCAATGTGAGTCGTGCCTTTATTTTATACTAGTAGTAATGAAGCTTAATCACCTGATAAATGGCTATTTACAGGCGATTATTAAAAGTTTAATTTTGTTTGCGCCCCCCCCCCCCCATTTTTTTGCACCAGCCGCCATTGTTGAGGAACTTACAGAAATGACATAAAACCAAAAGCATAAAAAAATGATAAGCTGTTTAAAGTTCATTAATAGTCAGGATGAACACATTGAAATAGCTAAGAGCTACAATTAAAGCCCCACAAAAGAAATAAAAATGTATGATTAATTAAAAAACAAACAAAAAAATGTTGTGTGTTCACTGGATTAAACAAACAAAAAAAATTATAAATTTCTTTCTATAAAACAATGTGTAAAACATGCATGTATAAAAACAATTAAGAACGAAATGATTAATATTTTATATCTGTTTGAGCTTTACATAAACAGTACTTAAAAATGTGACTCTCACACGTTTATGAGCTCTCTCGCATGCTGTCAATATGCGTCCATGAGAGATTAACACATTATCGGCTTCAGTAAACACGCAATACCCGAGATTGAAACACGACTACAGGTCATGTATGACATTTGCCTGAGCACTGCTGCGTCAGCTCGTGCGATTCCTCTCCTTGAGACTCACATCTGTAGACAGAAGGAGTACCCAATACTGCCAGCGACCCCCGGTGTTAGGGTAACCCGCCAATAGCCATTCGTTAGATCAAATGTCAATATGATTCGGGCCAGGTGAGTCGAAGAGGTCGTCCTCTTGTGGCAATGGATATGCTTCAAACTCTATGATACTGAGTCACCTAATTACTCATTGCTCAGCCTGATCAAATCATCATGTTTTAGGACTGTAACGATGGGGTTAGGGTTAGGGTTAGGGTTAATCTACCACAATGAGCATGTACAGATTTGGCCATTAAGAATGTATGTTTTTTCCTGCAGAAGGCTGTAGTTCATGGAGTGCCGCCAGATGACTCAAACAACATTTTAGATTTTAAATAAATGTGTTGTGCTTCACACAATATCCGCTAGATGGCGCATAGAAGGACTTTATCTAAATGCCAGACCAAGTACAACAAAGAATTGTGTATAATAAGTTAGCCTGAAACAATATTGTTTTTAATGCTGAAGCAAACTTTAATTTGACTTTGTTATACAATAGATCTTTCATGATGAATGTGTGTATATGCGCTTTAAATTACGTCCATAATAATGAAATGAGATGTCCTAAATTGTGCTTTAAAATCCATAATAAAAAAGTTTGGTATATATTTTTTGTACTGTCTTAACAGGGACAAAACAATGAAAGACATTGCAATGTCTCAGTTTAAATTGTCTTCAAATTTATTCCATTCCCTTATAGTAGTCTGATAGTGTTGACTATGTGAATGTTGTGATTCGTGAACGTCAAAAACAACAAATCTGAAACAAACAAAATCAATATTTTCAAGTAAATATTCTTATATGCATGTAAGAATTTTTCCCCAAGAAAATGACTTGATTCATTGAAACCACATGAAGCGCTTTGTGCATTTTATAATAATATTCCTTGTGCTTTTTTGCTGTTTGTGTCCAGCATTGGATAATTATTTTATCTATTATTTGACCACGAGTGGAAATAATGGCTGGAATGTGGTTTTGAAGTTATGACTGAAATCCGTGGTGTTACTTTCACTTCACAACAGGTAGCGTTCTGATCAAAAGGCTGATAAACGTGTGCACAGATATGACCAGATTTATCGATAAAAATACTGACATACTGTACTTCCCCAGAAATGCATCAAACTCAATATATAGGCTACTTACTTAAATAAACGCCAACTTTCTAACAAGATTATATATATATATATTTGTTGTATGTTTTTTTATTTGGTTAAACTTTTTAATCAATTACATTTTTTATAGTTCTTTAATAATCAGCATGGACACATTGAAAAAGCTAAAAACTGCAGTCTAATGCCACAAAAGAAAATCGTATGATCAATAAAAAATAAAAGCTCTGAGATTACCATTTTGTCGTATTTTGGGGCTCATTGGATTAAACTAAGATGTTTGTCTTATAAAAAAAACACAAAAAAATGGCCCTTGCAATCAACTAAACAAACGCAATATTCGTTATATGTACTATTAAAAATCAGGTCTTTGAACAAGTTCAAGGAACGAAAACTGGAAGCTGAACAAACAGAAAATAAATAAATGAATTAATTAATAATTATGAATAATATATATGAACAATAAAATAATATATGAACAATAAGGACGTGTTATCAACGTAATAATGTTACATTAATGGGCATTAAGGGATTTTGTTTCTCCATTCAAGCAGTTTTTTTTAATGGAGCCGTTGATTATTTTTCTGTGTTGCTACAATATCATTCATTTCAAAGAGATTGGCAAAGCTAGGTCCACTTGTTTATGTCATGTCAGTATTTAAAGTGACTAACATATTTGCATTCAGTTTAATCATGTAGCACTTTAAGTATTCGTAGCAAAAGCAAAGCTAATAATAATAATAATAATAATAATAATAATAATAATAAATTCCCAGCACTACTACTAATAATAATAATAATGAATGGTGAAAGTGCAGTCAAAGAAGAATAATTATTGATACAAAAGGAGAGAAGAAAATTAAGATAAAAAATATATCAGTATTTACAGTTTGATCTTGACACATTTATGAGCTCTTTGCTTGCTGTAAATAGGCGCCTAAGAGACATTAACACATTATCAGTAGACACATAATACCCAAGGTTGAAACACGACTGCCCCCTACAGGTAACATACATCATGTGCCTCAAGATTGTGAGATACCTTTCCTGGAGACTCACATTCTTAATGGCCACATCTGTACCTGTGACCATTCGCTGATTTTTGGAGATCCATCCTGATGCACTCAGGGTTGGATATGAGACACTGCAGGGGAATTAGTGGGGTGGCAGCTTTCTGGGTGAAGATTTCTGATGCTTGGTTCACCACTGGCAGAAGTTCCTCACTTCAGCAGCATTGAGTTGAGGCCAGTGATAATGACCTCTAATCTTCTCTGTCCCTGTGTTTTTTGCGCTGAGCAGAGATGCAAATGTGCCAGGTTCATAATTGTGTCCACTCCGCCAACAAATCACATTGTTCTCCCCTTCTCTGGTACTGCTGGTATTCACAGCACTAAATCACACATTAGAGGTGTTTTCGAAAGAAAGGGTGAAAGTGCACTTTACCTGGACAATGTTTGTTCTTGTCTCAGCTGTTTGCATCTCTTTTTTATGATCTCACTTCCCCTCTTACACGTCTTCTTCAACAATGGACAATTGTCAACACATGTCCTGTGTGTTGTGAGTTAACGTGACAATAACGTGACTTGAGTCTGAACTCGACAGCGCCATCCTGTGGATTACTCATGAAGAGCACGCTCTCGTACCTGTTCATCCTGGTCAGTGGACCCTTATCGTACTCTGGAAACAGTGGGGGGATGTTGGGATGCCAGAGGTGTGAGGAAACCTACAGTAACTTTTAGTATCAGTATTAAATGATTTCATATTTGTGAATAGGGACACATTTTACGCTCATCAAACCAAAGTAACTTTATTAGGAAAGATTTGCACAACTGTAGCATCATGCATTTACACAATCAGTCCATCATGGGGCAGCAGAGCAGTGCATTTAATCCAACAAATACAGGCCAAGAGCATAGTATAGTTTTCATATCCACTTTATATCAGAATAGGGGGTAAAATGTAATCCCACAGCAGTCCCTGGAGTTTACACAGAATTGTGTGTGTGTGTGTGTATGTTTGGGGGAGGAGGGGGGGGGGAGGGGGCTCTCAGAAGTTATCTTTGGGCAAAAAATGTCTTGTTAATACTAAAATCTTCAGAGAAGAATGGCCAGGCTGGTTTTGAGCTGACAGGAAGGCTATGTTAACTCAAGCAACCACACCTGAGAACCACTGTGAGCAGAAAAGCATCACAGATGACATCAGGATCATCAGCCAACTCAAGAACCCTGAGGCCATAGTGAGCACCGGATCCCCAAAATTGGACAGTTGAAGATTTGAAAAGTGACACATGATCAAAAAAATGTTCAGTTTTAGTAAATGTGTGTCTACTGTGCACCAGATAATTGTATACTGTAAATGAGTGGGTTTACAGGTGGATGGTGATGAAATAAAACATTCACAACAGCCCAGCTGTTTATTGCTCAAGAGTGTGTGTGAAGTATTTAGCCCAGGTATGCAATGCATAGAATAAATGAATATTCTGAAAAAAATTTTTAAAAATCACTGTTCAGTCTTTAAAGCTAGTAACATGATTATGTGAAGTGCAGTTTGTTTTTATTACAAGACATTTTAGAAGTTAAGGAGAGTCTTCGAGAACTCTTACACCAACTCCATAATTTTTTTTTTTTTTTTTTTTACCACTCTTTAGTTTGGGTTATGGGCAAAAAAACTGTTGTAGCTATTTAAATGTTCAAAGCACAAACCATCCGTGGTTTATCACCTTTATTTTTGGAGACATAACTCCAACGCTTGTGAAGACTACAAAAGGCAATGCAACTGCAAAAATATTGACAGGAAATGGTGCATACAGAAGTAATAAGATAAAGGATTTATTTGATAACCTTATTAAGGGTAATAGTCCTGATTGATTTTGTTGGGTTGTGTGTTTATCCAAGATGATAATTTTTTTTAGGTCTAACTCAAATTTGCATCTTGGAGAGAATGAACAGCGGAATCTAACCACTCGAAGCTCAGGCTAACTCACTCATTCATATACCGCTTAACCTGTACAGGGTCACAGGAAGTCTGGAGATTATCTCAGGTAAATCAGGGCACTAGAAGGAGTACACCCTGGATGGGGTGAAAATCCATTACAGGGCACGAGCACACACACACACACACACACACACACACACACACACACACACTGTGGGCAAATTAGCCTAATCTGCATGTTTTTGGACTGCCGGAGGAAACCGGAGTACCCAGAGGAACTCCACAAGCACAGGGAGAACATGCAAACTCCACCCTCAACATCAAAAACATCAGGGTCAGATGATCAGAGATGTAAAAATTTAAATCAGTGATTTAACATTTCACTTGCCAAAACCTTTATTTTAAGGTCTTTTAATCTTTTAAAACCTATAAAAGCTTTCATTTACATTAATACATTTTACATTAATATATTGCATTTATTAATTTATTTTTGTATATATATATATATATATATATATATATATATATATATATATATATATATATATATATATATATATATAAAA
>JAAGKR010006342.1:0-16570 GCA_011419295.1 Clarias macrocephalus | reverse complement strand
GAGTACACCCTGGATGGGGTGAAAATCCATTACAGGGCACGAGCACACACACACACACACACACACACACACACACACACACACACACACACACACACTGTGGGCAAATTAGCCTAATCTGCATGTTTTTGGACTGCCGGAGGAAACCGGAGTACCCAGAGGAACTCCACAAGCACAGGGAGAACATGCAAACTCCACCCTCAACATCAAAAACATCAGGGTCAGATGATCAGAGATGTAAAAATTTAAATCAGTGATTTAACATTTCACTTGCCAAAACCTTTATTTTAAGGTCTTTTAATCTTTTAAAACCTATAAAAGCTTTCATTTACATTTATATATATATATATATATACACAACCACCCTATGTTATAATGATAATCATGGATCATGTTTGAAATTAAATCATTACAGTTTATTAAATGTTCTCTGCGTTTTCTTTTTTCAAAAATTAAAAAAAAAAAAATACATATACAGCTTTATTGATGTAGCACCTAAGAACTATTTGCACTGGGTGTAATATGCTTGACTTTATATATAAATATATATTCTTGAAATCACACAGGAAGGCATTGAGCCACGTGTCTGATCTTCTTGGTAATGCAAATGCGGAACCTGTGACACAGCACACACTGGAGGAAGGACTGCAGTAGTCCACTTCCCCGCAGAGGCGGGTTTTCAGTCTGTGTTTTAAACAACAGCCAGTTTTTCTAATTTACACGTGGGGTTTTCAGGAGAACTAAAAAGAACAACAACAAAAAAACTGGCAAAATGTCTTGCAAACTGATTCTGAAGGTTCTAATGGTCATCTTCAACAGTGCCATCTTTGTAAGTCAAGTTTTCTTAAATCTCAATGCAGAAAACATTTAAGTTAAGTTGTTTAAATGATGATCATTAATACACTACAGCATTAGCCGTTTTAGTAGCTAAGGTGTATCAATATTAGATCAGACCTATGTATTAAAACAACGTATTAATAAGTGAGTTTGTACTTTTGATCAACATACTGCCAAAAATAAACCACAACAGTGAAACTGAAAAAAGGAGGTCAGCAACTCAGCATGCTTGTCATGATTTGATTTTTATTCTAATTTCTTTTCCCAAAACGCGGAAAATATTGTACAATTGTGTCAGATATTAAAACGTCTACTTTCCACTCTTAACCACAATGAGTTTCCCGAAACCTCGGGCTATGTGAACAGCTGCTTTTGTGGTGGGGTGCTGATGGGGTTTCTACTTTTAACTTTGTGGAAAATATGTTTACCCTTAAGTATAGAAGTATTTGGAAAGTGATGCAATTTCCTTATTTTTGCCTCTGTGCGTCACCACAATAGTTTTAAAATAAAACAATTAGGATGGCATTGAAATGTACACTTTCAGATGCAACTCAAAGTGTTTAACAAAATTACTGAATTTCAGTCATCTTTCCAAAGTCCCTCCATACAGTAAATCACTTCCTCAAATGTAATTGGACAAATTAATATAATCATAAATATTAGGATTTTTTTTTTTTTAAAGATTCTTTGCTGTCATTGACTAACATTCCATTTAGTTGCTTTAGGAAGTTCTAGAGTTGCTTATGTATTTTTGTATGAAAGTAGAGATCTATGCAATTTATCCCAATAAAAATATTATATATATGTCACATGCACAACCATATACAGTATGATATGCAGTGAAATGCGTAAATGACTGCCCATGACCTAAAAAAGAGAAAGATTTTGCTACTAGAGAGAGAAAAATATAATTTTTCAATAAAAATGAAATAATAATTTTACAAATTAGCTGGAAATTGATGATATTTACAAAAGTAACGAAACGTATACATTTAGACAGGATTTACAGACTGTACAAAAAGAAACTGTAAACTCGGGTATAAAAGTGTAACAATATCGTGTTAAGTGTAGAAATGTGTTGTGTGGGTATGATGGCAGCGGTATGATTGAAACAGGAAGTATGAAATGGAATGTTTCTGATATACATTATATGTTCCAAAGTGCAGTTAGTCATCCTTTATGTGTAAAAGAACAGTGTTCAAACATGAACAAGAATTGTGCAACATACAGTATGAGCTGTGAGAAAATGAGCAACAAAGTGAGTAATGTGTAACATCCTGACCTTGATGTAAGCAGTAAGCAGGGTGTTTGTTTCTTGTGTGAAAAAAAAAAAAAAAAAGAAAAGAAAAAAGGTTGAGGTTGAAGTTGAGAGCCAGAGGCTGCTGGAAGAAGCTCCTCCTCGTTCTCTCTGTATTGGTCGAAGGAGCGGAAGCGTTTTTCTGACCGCAAAAGAGAAAGCAGTTAATTGTTGGGACCCATTGAGGTCCTTCATCATCTTCCTCGGAAGCTCGGTGCGGATGATGCGCTCAGCTGATTGCACCACCCTGTGTAGAGCTGGTCTGTCCTGTATGGTGCTGTTCCCAAATCAGGACGCTCTTTATGGTGCAGGAGTAAAAGTTTCTTAGCACCTTGGAAGGCAATCTTTGTGGCATCTAAGATAGTCGAGACGCCGACAGGCCTTCTTCATCAGTGTGGATGTGACAGGACCATGACAGGTCCTGCGTGATGTAAACACTGAGGTACTGGAAGCTGTCTGCAATCCCCACTGCTGTCTTGTTCTGGTAGTTCCTTGCCTGCCTTGGGCTGAAGTCTACCAACACCTCCTATGTCTCGCTGACGTTCATGAGGAGGTTGTTCCTCCGACACTAGTTCTCTAGATTTTTGTTGTGGAGTTGGTAGTGGCCATGTAGTGCTACTTCTATCAGCAGTCACATCATCAGCAAACACCATGTGCAGCAAACGAGAACTGACCAACTAAGTTGAATCTGACTTGGGTGTTTCCAGTGGTTTCATATCTTGAGGTACATCTTCTGTATTTATATTTATGATGGTGTCATTTGATTGGATTTCTTTATCAAGGAACCACTTCTACAATCATCCACTTTAGTTGTCTCTTGTAAGTTTCAAGGTCTTTTGATATAACCGAGTTCCTTCTTTTTGAGAAAGCACCAAATTGTCTAAACAAAACTAAAAGTCAGCTCTCTGGAGTGAGTGAGTAGAAGAAAACATTTGGGCAAACACGCCTGTCACAAGAGAATTTACATCATTTGGCAAACATCCTTATCTAGACCGATTTACATTTTGAGCAGTTGAGGGTTAAGGAAGTTGTTCAAAAGGCCCAACAGTGGTAACTTGGTGGTCATGAGGTTTGAACCTGGGACTTTCCGAACTGTAGGCCAATCACTTAACCACTGAGGAACTCTTGACCCCTATTGTCATGGAGTGTAGCCAAGGCAGAGTGCTTAGGATTGCTGTTGTACAAGAAAAAATTCCTAACATGGAGTTCTCAAACATCTTTATTGGACCCAGATGTCTTCTAGTGATGAGAAGTTTGGATCATTTTAGTGATGTGCTTTAGTGACTCTTGTTCATCAAAATGAAAAAAAAATTGTTTTTAGTCATTTAGTTAAATTCCTTTTTTTGATCAGAATAAAATAAAAATGTTACATTTTCAATAAACCAACCCCCAACATGTCTACATGCACAAATTTTTGACATATCATGATAAACAGAATGTGCAGCTCACCTCTCATATCTTCTCGTCCGAGTCGTTCGTTCTTTTGTCACGTGACCTCCAAAGATGCTTTGCAGTGCAATATTGCTCATGACTCAATTCTGTTTCCCGTGTAATGCACTGCATAGCGTCTATGGGAGTCACTTGACAAAAGAATGAATGACTCGGACCAGAAGATATGAGAGAAGACACAAGAGATGAACCTCCCAATTCTGTTTTCTGTTCATAACCCACGGAGGTTTTGCGATGGTTTGCACATGCGTCTTTTACTCCGTGAAACAGATTAGGTTTTCTTTTAGGTTTTATAACAACATCTTGTACTCATCAAAGGCAATAAATATTTATTTATATTTATTGGTGTATATATTATTGAGTATTATATATTTATAAGTCAGAGAAAGGATTGCCCCGTATTTGGTTTCATCTCACCCTTAATGCTGAGTGGCTTCACAATGGTGATAGTGTTTTCTGGGTGATTAGAAGGTATAGGCTTAGGACAGGGGTGTCAAACTCCATTCCTGAAGGGCCGCAGACCCGCAGGGTTTTGTTCCAATCCTTGAGGACCTGCAGAGTTTAGCTTCAACCATAATTAAAAACACCTGATCCACCTAATCAAATCATTAAGGCTTGGAACAAAACCCTGTGGGTCTGCGGTCCTTCGGGAATGGAGTTTGACACCCCTGGCTTAGGATAAGTATAGCACTCAAATTCAAGTTTTTACATCAGGTTTGAAAGCCTTTTTTCAACAAATTTGCCTAAATGTTCCTCTGGTCCAGCTTTGCATCCAGGCTGCAAATTTTGTACACAGACAGTTATAGTAGTCATAATCGTAGCAGTCCCCATAATGGGTTTAATTTTTTGGGTTGTTGGATATTCAAAGTTTGGATTCTTTTAATAAGAATCTGACTACTAATTTTGCAGACCCTCTAGCTTCTTGGTCTTTATAGTGCTGTTTGTTTACGTTATGCTTTCTAATGAGCTCTAGGAACAGTTCTATTTATATTGAGATCATGTGACACTCTCAATTGCTCATATGTTTAACATATTAAATTAAATGTCGACACTTGGAATGGCAACCGTTTGCCCCAGATGGAATTAAGGAATTTCAAATCTTTTATTCTATATTAGCACCTGCTGCATTCTTAAGGACTCCACTCACCCTTTTAAAACAAGCTGTTCACACTTTTGTACAAAAGTGTGAAATGTATGACGTCTAGACTAAGACAAAGTTTTTGACTAGCAGGCGTCTGATTCTTAAATAGGTCAAATGCTTGCTGGCCTGGACACCATCCCGATCTCAACACATGTGTCAACTGTAATCAAACTACACACATGATGTTTTGGTACAGACTTTCAATATAACCATAAAACTTTACTATTGTATATTACTGTAAATTATATGTACTTACCGCTGATACCAGTATTGCACATTTGGTACCAACATTTTATCTGTACAGCAGCACAGTGACTTAGTGGTTAGCACTGTCGCCTTGCAACTCCAGGGCTCGGGTATGATTTCCGCCTCGGGTCTGTGTGCATGGAGTTTGCATGTTCTCCCTGTGCTTGGTGGGTTTCCCCCGGGTACTCCAGAAGATGGACGCTTACCTTCCAACATGACAATGATCCAAAGTACACAGCAAATCTGTCCACACAGTGGTTGAAAGTGAAAAAAGTCCTTACATGGCCTAGTCAGAACCCAGACTTAAACCCCATTGAAAATCTGTGGAATGACTTGAAGACTGCAGTCCACAAACGGTCATCTTGAGCAGTTCTCCAAAAGGCTGCGTCTGCTAAAGGTGTAATTAAAGCAAAAAGTGGTTCAACAACATACTGACACAAGGGGGTAATGCTTTTCCAACTCAGTGATTTACTACATAAAACCCATGCAAAAAAAATGTAGTTATTTTAAAGGGGGTCATTCTTTTTATCCCCACTGTATACAACAATAAATGCTTTGAAACTTTGAACCTTATGGAGCTTTGCAGGCAACAGAGTTGGAGTTCAAGGTTGTTGATCTGGCCTGCAAATTCCCCAGATCTCAATCCCACTGATAATCCATGGTATGTCTGCCCCATGGAGGCCACACCCTGGACCCCACAGAGCCATAATACTCCAAAGGATCCCCTGCTAACATCCCTGTGCCAGACAACACAGCACATGCCATGAGGTCTTGTGGAATCACGCCCCGAGTGGCCAGAGCCTGCCTGGTGGCACACGGGGAACTTCCACAATATTAGGCATAATGTGTTGCATTTTACTGTTAAGGCTGATCGTGTATAATCATGAATAAGTCCTGTGCTGTTATCTATTATCTCAGTGGTGAGAAAGTAAATACCCTGATTTTTTTTTTGTTTGTTTAATTCTACTCCGTCACTGTTTCCTGTAACTCATCAGTTCCACTCTCTTTCAGTTCTGCATTCTAACGTTGCTCTTTGTCTCCCCTCACTTGGTCTGCAGTTATCCGGAGTTGGGACTGTGGTCATTGGAGTTTTGGTCGAAATTAACAGGAAGACCTTACTTGGAACGCTGAGTAACATTAAAGATATTCCCCCAGAATTATTGCATCTGGCTAATGCTGGCTACTTGCTGATCGCTATTGGGGCCATACTCACCATCATGGGCTTCCTGGGCTGCTGTGGAGCCTGCTGTGAGCTAAAGTGCATGCTTATGACTGTGAGTGACCTCTGATCTTGGTTTTTAGAAGAAAAAAAAACAACTGGTACTTATCCCAAATGTAGTCAGAAAACTAGGATATAATTCGTGTCTGATGTTTAGGACTGGAGCTACAAAGCAAATTATGCTAACAAAAACTGTATTTTACTTATTTTGTAAGTTGAGTGACATCATCTCAAATTAACCATTTGTAACAGATGTATTCCTAATTTAAAAATGTAATCTCAAACTGGGAAAAAATAGAATGTCTTAGCCAGTTGTTCAAGGTGGCCTGATAATATTCAAGCATACAGATATATAGGGAAGTTTATGAGTATATGAGTGACATCAAACGTCATATAACACCTTGGTTGATCAACTACATTTGTGGGTTGTATTAAGTATTTTTTCTTCAACAAATCATTCCTGTACTAAATATCTATTTTACTGACTCTGTGATGGTGTTACAGTTCTTCATCATCATCTTAATCATGTTTGTCGTGGAGGTGGTGGCAGCAATACTCCTTCTGCTTTACGAGCCTAAGGTAAGAGCAGTGATCCTGAACATAGAGAATAGTATAGAATAGTAGAAGTTTATGTTGTTATCTTGATCAGTTATCCTAGATGGATAATCAGAGTGTCCTTACCTGCTTGTAAAAAAAAAAAAAAAATTATAAAATAAAATAATTTTTTTTTTGACTCATTGATCGTCTGCTTGCGCAGCTTTTATACTGGGTCCAGTAGGATCTTAGAAGATCCCAGAAGAAGCAAACCTCTACTCTTGATCACATCCTGTACCATATACTTTGTCTTAAAAAAAATTAACAACTAACTTGTGATGGAAAAACACATGAAAATTAACTAACATGTGCAACAGGATAACATTTTATAAAAAAAAACATTCAATATATTTTTAGTTTGACTATCTTAGTAAGAACTGGACAATGTTCTGTGACTTCTACGTCCTTTCCTAAAAATTCACATTAATAATGCATATTTCACATATTTCTCAGCAAAGTGCGTCATCAGTGCTGAAAATTCATGGGTTGTTTTTTTTTTCTTTTGGTGGAGTTGCAATTGGGTTGTTCTTAGACGTTGGACCGTTAAGAAAAATCAAAAGAACCTCTTAGCCAAGACGCGTGGAAATTAACTTCCTTTATTTCAACCATTCTAAACAGTTAATTGCTACATACAGTAACAAGAATAACGGACAAAAACATTCTGAAACAGTGCAGTACACCAGGTTAGCTATGAGGTTTAAAAAAAAATAATAAAAAAAAAAAGAGGCAGGGATGAAGTTGTGCTTGTTGTAGCGGTTAACTCAGACAGCGTTTACTTTGCTTTCTCAGGCGCAGAAAGTGCTGAATGAATTACGTAAAAAAGTCACTCAGAGCATCAAGGAGAACTATGGGAAAAACGATTTCATCACTGAAGCGTGGAACGAGACGATGAGTCTGGTACATCATTATTATAATCAACAAGATTACAGATGCATTTCACACAGCAACACAACACTTAATCCTTAATGTGACAACAATACTAATGTATTATACATGTAATTGTAATATTGTTGATTCCTGAACTAAAGTGCCAGAGTGTGTGTTTGTGCGCTTGTACTGTAGATGAAATGCTGTGGATACAACAACTACACTGACTTCACTAACTCCCAGTATGTAAACAACACCTCATCGTACCCCCAGTACTGCTGCGCTGGAACAAATGAAACGTGTGATCTCAGAACAGCAGGATCTAAGGTAAAACGTCCTGCGTCCACTCCAGCAGTCTGATCACAAACCTATTAATATGCCTTTAGATTTACCACAAGCAGTTGCGAGGATTTTCCCGCTTCTAAAACTAAAAGCTTTAAAACTTTTTTGGCAGCATGTGATCGGGTGTTTCGATGCTGCGGTGGAGTGGGTGAAGAAGAACTCGGCTTTGATTGGGGGCGTGGCTATTTGTGTCATTGCTATAGAGGTCATGGAACCTTCACACAACATTGGACACAATTTTAAATGAGTACATTCACTGAAAATAAATATACACGAACGCTGGATTAGAAAATAGCATTCTGTCCCTTTACTTATGTAAACTTTACATTTTTTTCTTAAATATGTTTATATATTATTATAATCTTATTTTAATATTTATATACATTACGGTACATTTGTGTCTCTTTTAACAGGTCGCTGCAATGATCGTGTCCCTGGTACTGTACAAGAACTAAACCCGGAAACCTGCAGGTCTAAGCGCTGCATACCGAAACGTTTTACGTCTGATGGGATACGACAATCATGTACAGAACCTTCCACATATTTTGTAATCCTGTATGTTTTTGTTAAATATAATAAATTTCTAAACACAAAACCTCCACAACAAAATGCAAATATGAGCCACTAAGTAAAGAAGATATATTTTGTATACTTACAGGTTTGTTTATTCAAGTACGGTATACCTTTGTTATTGTTGGCATTTCCATATTTATTTTTCTAAGCAACAATAGTGTTTGTTAATTTACGAGTTAACTGTTTCACAGGAAGTGGTCTAAACAAGCTAAAAATCTGTATATTCCATCTGCATGTTAGTTTGTAAGTGAATATTTAATGATGACTTTTTTTAAAATTTTTTATTTTATTTTAAAGCATAGCTGGCAGCTTTCAGCATAGATTTTACAGTATTTATCTTAAGCAACCCCTGATGAATTTCCTTGGCACAGTTTAGTTGCTTTGCTGCACGTCAGTTTAGCATGTTTCATGCAATTAACACAGACCAACCTAATGAGTTTGGGGTGAAGCGAACCAACCGCAGTTATTTAAAGCGCTGCTGATCGTACATGGAGGAAAGCAACATCTGCGCTCTTCTGCATGCACAACCTCAGCAGCAACCTCGTTTCCCCTCCCGTCTGTTCCAACCACTCAACACCACTAATCACCGTCCTGATCATCGGTCATCATCTCCACCCGTTTCTCACTCGCCTTAAGTTGGATGGTTTTTATGCTTAAATGATTCATACTGTAGGTCACTTTCTGTAGAGAAACTGGGCTGAAAATGAGAGACAGAAAGTCCTTCAGGAGGCCTGGAGAACTTTTCCATCAGGACCACATAAAAAAAAATAAAAAAAAAGTCTGGCTCTTTGGAAGTAAAATATGAACACAATACTGTACAGTATGCATGTTCATACGGTACTGCTTAGCATGAACTACAATCGTGATTACAGAACAGCACAAAGTATTTGTTCATGAAAACAACTTGCTGTTGATGCATCTAGGCCTCAGGCGGATTTAGAATGGTTTCTCTTTAGCCACACTCATTTCCTGCTCGCATCACAACGCATCAATCGATTACAACATTGTCTGGGATTTTTTTTTATGCATTTGAATAACAGATGAGATTTGGAATTGTGACCCTGCGTGTCGTTTTCTAATAAACCTTTGCATATGCATTCATAAAACACCTAGAGAGTGCCGCTGTTTGTTACAGTTATAATTAAACCAAAAAAAAAAAAAAGATTGAAAACCACACAAATTAATACAAAAGTTTATGCAGTTTTCACAGAAATGGAGCAATTTTAGACATTTCCCTTGAATCATCATTTAAAATGACTATATAGCAGTAATGCACTGGTGTGGGCGTGTCACATGCTCTAGAAGATGGAGGAGGGCCATTTGAAATACAGGAAGTGAAAATACCCATTATGAAATCATCGAGGTCATCTGCTTTTTAAAGTCGTTTCCACTTAGAATCTACTAGTTCTTAGAAGAGTTTATTTTGTAAAATGTGACAGACTTTCGATACTACTTTAAATGTGCCCAAAACAAGCCAGTGCCCGAAACATATGGACAATAGGTGGATGACTTTTTACAAATAGTCATATTATAATAGTCATAGCAGATGTCCTTATCCAGAGCGACTTGCAAAAAGTGCTTTGACGTTTCCGCCATTGGACAGATCTTTATACTGGGTTACTAACTCCGTGCCATCAAACACTGTGGGGAAGAGGATTTATTTATTTATTTATTTTTCATGGGTGGAGGAATTAGTCCAAGTACTGAAGAAACAGATGTGTCTTAAGTTGTTGTTTAAAGATTGTCGAAGACTCGGCTGTATGGACATCTAGAGGAAGTTCATTCCACCATCTAGGTGCGGGAATAGAAAAGAGTCTGGATGATTGTCTTCCTTGATCCCTGAGAGATGGTGGGACGAGGCGAGCAGTGCTGGAGGATCGGAGGGAACGTGGAGTGGTGCAGCGTGTGATTAGAGCTGAGCTGGGCCTTTTTTTTTTTTTTTTGCCACTTGTAATTTTCTCATCATTTTTCATTACACTCATGTCCAGTTAGGAGTAAACACAATTTGGGTCTAGTGGACATATAGCTTTTTGCAAAGAAAGCTTGGACCCATATTTATTTGTTTTGTATATATATATATATATTATATATAAACCATTTTTAAATGGTTTATTCATAAACTTGAATTTAACGTGTTCTAATGATAAACTATCACTTTAGAGGTGTTTCATTATATTTATTAAAAGAAACAGTTGAAAAGCTTCATAGGAGGCTACGGACCAGTGTTACTGCATCATGAACTGTAAGAGCCAATCATGTTTCCGTATGCAAATTCAGGTTGTAATGCAACCATAGTTAAACAGGAGGTGACTGTAGAGTCTGCTGGAGCCCTAAACAAAAATTTGGAAGGGAACTCTCAAACCAGCATTTATCATCATCATTATCTTATGAATAATATAACTGGATTGTAACTGGATTCTGGACTTTTTCGTGGACAGACCACAGGTGGTGGTGGTGAGGGGAGAAAAGGGCTCGGCTGAGCTTATAATCAGCACAAGAACACCACATGTCCCATAATCTACATCCTGTACACCCAACTGGGTCGCCACCCACCAAAACACTGTAATCTTTAAATACACAGATGATGCAACCATCCAGGGCTTTATCAAGGATGGGGACAAGTCCGGCTATGGGGAACTGATCAAAAACTTTCTTATCTATGGAGAGGAAGCGACCTCTTCAACCTAGACAAGATCAAATAAATAATCATGACTTCAGAAGGAAACCCCACCCTGTGCTGCCTCTCAACATCAAACAAACAAATAAACAAACAAACAAAAAAAAAAGACTGAGGTGGAGAGGGCTGACAGTCACTTGACCAAAAACAC
This sequence comes from Clarias macrocephalus, assembly GCA_011419295.1. Classification (NCBI taxonomy): domain Eukaryota; kingdom Metazoa; phylum Chordata; class Actinopteri; order Siluriformes; family Clariidae; genus Clarias; species Clarias macrocephalus. Next base: position 5,177 of record JAAGKR010006342.1, on the reverse strand, counting down.
TGTTGAAAAGAGTGAACCAACAATGGCTGCACTTCATTAGGTTGCTAAAGAAGACTAGACGCCCTCATCCATAACCTAATGAGGATTTATAAGGAGCATCCTCAAATGCGTGGCATTACAAAGTCACAAAGTTTGTAGAGAGGATCACTGGATCTGACCTCTACTCAATGGACACTTTATGCAGTACAACAGGAATAAAACATAGTATCATCACACACACACACACACACACAGCTCAATCTCTACACACACACAAACGTACATCATCAGACGCCGCAGCCTGGACAGTAGAATCTTATACAAAGCATGTTTCTAGAACAGCTTTTCCCCCCCCCAGCCACCGTCAGTCTGATGGCAAAGGAAACAAGGAGAAGAAACGAGCAGGTCTGTCTCAGTCATATAGTTTTTTATTTCCGTCATATAGAGACCTGCTGCTATAAACATTGTACATGTATGTGGCATAAGATTGAGCTCACTATCCTTCAGCTATTTATCACCAAAGAACAATATAAAGACTATATAAAATATAAATTCATAGGACTATAATACAATATAAAAACTATGATATCAAATATGCAAAGAAACCTTCAAGACTAGGTGCAGTTTAAAAATTTGAAGAAGATGTTTAAAACATACCACAGGACTAGTTAATGTTACAGTCGGAGTCCGATAGTTTAAATCCTTCTACTATTTATTATCACGCTTTTCTTTCTTTTAATCACTGACTTGGAGAGCTTCTGTACAAAAGATTCCAATGCATTCACACTTTTTGTATGTGTACAAATGACAGAAATTTTGAAATGATTGTGTCAGCCCTTGGGGGCCCCCTACTGGCCCAAAGTGGCAGATTTAAAACAAACAAAACAACCATGACACTTGTGTGTAAAGTCTTTCTTGATGGTATGATAGTTTTATTTAAAACTGAGATTGCACAAAAGAATGCAAATTGGGATTTATTTTGGTGAGCTTAGGAATTTATTACTTCATAATAAATATACAAAAAAATATATACACACAAACAAAATTAAAAACATTTTTTTCTATTATACTCAATACATATGATTTGAATAATACCTTGCTAGAAAAAGTGCTGCAACTTAGTCGATGATTATGTGATGAAATTCAATCGATATCTCAGATCAAGATAAAATGACCAGTACTACCGCTATACTGTGTTCCACCTCACTCACTGGTGAAAGATGGAGAGTCATTCCTCTGCCTCGTTGGACAAACAGTTGACGTCTGAGCCCATGCTGATGCTGCGCCGGGACCGTTTGTGTCCCTCAGAAGCCCAATGCGGTGCTTCAGGAAACGACAGAACGGTCAGGCTTGTTATACCAGACAACGCATTTGCGTTAGATGGATACAGTGTGGTCTGGTCCCCAATGGTCTGGAAGGCGAGAAAGTCGGGTGTGAAGCGGTTGGCGCTGGTTGAATGTTGGAATGGAAGCCTTGGTGTTATTTCCTGCTCCAACATTACAGGCATTACAGGTGGAGTTACGCTCAGCATCGTCGACTTGTTCTCATCCTTATCTTTCTTCAGCCCGTCTTCTTCATGTCCTTGGCTCGGGTTAAACATTGTTAGAGGCACGTGTGTGTTGGAGGTTCCTCCACAGCTGCAGATGGTGCTCTGGGTGTCGTTTCCGAAACCCGACAGCAGCGATTCTTCCAGTTCCTGGTTCCGCCCGACGCATCTTTCTCCATCCAGCTCCTCCTCATCCAAGTAGGAGTCAGGGATGACCAGTGGCGTCAATCGCTGCAGCTGAGTAGTGGTTCTGCGGAAGGCTCCGCCCACAATGCTGGTGGGAGAAGGAGCTGAGCTAAGGAGTCGGTTGAACAAAGTGAAGTTGTGGTGGTGAGTCTCGGATTCTTCCAGCTTCTCGGAGATGTCTTCCAGAGGCTGGAAGTGTATCTCGTCTTTAGGAATTCTGAATTTCGGAAAAAATTGGTTTCACGTAACTAAGAGGAGTGTATGAAACCACCACTTGTGTGTCAGTTGAGAGCGAGAGCCATCATCTAAAGCCAACAGATGCTCAGTGCGTGTTCTGCAAATTGATCACACTGGGGTTTATAGTTTATGTTTAACCCTCTTGCTCCCCGCCCTGACGTTTTTAATCGCTTCTTCTCACTCCTTTTAGTGACAGAACAGTAATTAATTTTGCATGAAACTATAAATACTAAACTTTAATAGACAACATTTTTGGCATTAGTTTGTAAAACAGTGTTATCTATTATAGCGCTTACAGTGTGTATAGTGTAGTGTGTGTACCTACGCCATGTCGAAGGTGGAGCCCTGGAAGGAGGGTTTGCGGAGGACAGACAGCGTGGCGGCGGTGTAGGGGGGCCGAGGGTTCGAGTCATTCCAGTAGCGATCCCTCTCCATTTTGGGCAGATCGCCGTACATGTCATCTACTGCCATCATTGATACCTGAGAAGTGAACTGTAAGTCAGTAAACATTTTATACAGAGTGTCTGAATGAATGAGAGGCTGGATAGATGGCTATAGACACACCTGGAAGTTCCTGTCTATGAGCCAGTTGGTTTCGAAATCATCATCATCCTCACCGAATGGGTTAATCAGCTGCTCTGCTACCTACATTTACAAACAACTACAACTCAAACAGAGAAGCCAAGACTTTTGTATGAGAAATGACAGTTGCAGGTCTTTTGATGCGACTCGGAAGCAATTACGGGATAAGACATATAGTACAGACCAAAAGTTTGGACACACCTTCTCATTCAAAGAGGTTGAATTTGTATTATGGCAAGAAAAAAGCAGCTAAGTGAAGAAAAACGAGCAGCCATCATTACTTTAAGAAATGAAGGTCAGTCAGTCTGAAAAATTGGGAAAACTTTGAAAGTGTCCCCGAGTGCAGTCACAAAAACCATCAAGCGCTACAAAGAAACTGGCTCACATGTGGACCGGCCCAAGAGTCGCCTCTGCTGCGGAGGATAAATTCATCCGAGTCACCAGCCTCAGAAATCGCAGGTTAACAGCAGCTCAGATCAGAGAGCAGGTCAATGCCACACAGAGTTCTAGCAGCAGACACGTCTCTAGAACAACTGTTAAGAGGAGACTGTGTGAATCAGGCCTTCATGGTCGAAGATCTGCTAGGAAACCACTGCTAAGGACAGGCAACAAGCAGAAGAGACGCGTTTGGGCTAAAGAACACAATAATGAAAACTCGCTGAATGAGAAGGTGTGTCCAAACTTTTGGTCTGTACTGTAAGTGCTCACTGTCTATACCGCTTTATCCTGTATTCAGGGTCGCTGTGGGCCTGGAGCCCATCCCAGGAGACTTGGGGCACATGGAGGGGTACACCTTGGATAGGGTGCCAATCCATTGCATACACACACTCATTCACACACTCTTGGAATCAATCAGCCTAATCTGCATGTCTTTGGACTGTGGGAGGAAACCGGAGTACCAGGAGGAAACCCACCAAGCACGGGGAGAACATGCACACAGAGACGGGAATCGAGTCTGGCACTGAATCGAACTCGGACACTTGAGGTGCAAGGCGACATGTGCTAACCACTACACCACCTTTCCGCCCTAAGCAGATGTGCCGTTATAGGAAAATAATAAATACACGATAGTGAGATGTCAAGTTACCATCCTGAAGATGATTATCTTCCATGACAGCATGTCACTTCAGGCTTTACTTCATTTACACAACAGCAGTTCGCCAATGTTAAGAGCACATTTATTAATTCACTAATTTATTATTTATTTATTAGTTTATTTTCTGCCTTACTGTTACGTACAGAACCTCCTATACTAAACAATTTAAGAATCCAAAGCAACAGTTTTATCTCACAGTGCTGAAACTTCAACGTTTTTCTTTTGTTGTTGCTAAGCATCAACACTTAAAAATATATATACGAGGAGCGTTCAAGTCAAACTGGGATTTGTGACAAAATTTCTCGGAAATGAAGGTGGAAAAGCGATTGACATTTACAGAAGACTTTAACTACCGTTCAGTGATGAGACTCTGTTTTAAAGAAAGCTGTATGTCGAAGAATGATGATATCAGCTGAGGGGGTGTCTGTGGGAACTGTACACACAATCATTCACCAGCACGTCACAGGAACTCAGCTGCCACATCCCCAGTATAATCCTGACCTCACTACAAGACATGTTTGGGTCATTAAAGGAGTTCCTGGGAGGCCTGGGTGAATCAGACAGGCAGTCCTGTAATGGCTCCGGCGTACTGAGACAACATTCTACCTTAATGGTGCCCAAGCACTAGTAAGACACTGGGATGAGTGCATTACTGTAGCAGGGGATTATATAGAGAAATAAAGGGACTGCAATTTTACTCTCATTACTGTGTTCTGTTATTCAGCACAAACAAAAGTAATCAAGCGTAAAACAATGCTGCCATATTATACTTATTAACCAGCTGGCCCACATGAAAAGAGCTGGTTTTGTGCATCGAAGGCCTAACCTTGAGCCAGCCAGCGTAGAAGAAGAACTGGAGCAGGGTGAAGACAGGGACGTAGAGGTCGAGGTCGTGACCTTGGTAACCCTGAGCGGGGTCCAGAAACTGGCGGCCGATCAGACAGACCAGAAAGAAGCTGTACACTGCCAGTGTCACCACCTGATGGAGATGGAGGGAGGGAGGGGGGGGATTTTATTTGTGAAGGTCACGATGTGGAAGGTCCCAGGTTCAAATCCCACGACCACCAAGTTGTCCCTGTTGGGCTCTTGAGCAAGACCTTTAACCCTGGAACTGCTCAGATGCTCAGATAATAAGATGAAAATGTAATTCGCTCTGGATAAGGGCGTCTGCCAAATGTAATCATGATTTAGACTTTGATATCATTAATTGTAATAATGCAGGTTTTATTTAGACATTAGCCAGCACTTGCTTTCCAACAGGACATTTATATTAATTACACAAATTAGCATTAAGTAAATCCAAGTAAAACTAACGCTTCATATCGCAATATTAAATTACACTCCAGTATTATTTTGATAAAGCACACACACACACCCACACCCCCCCCACCCCCACACCCACCCACACACCCACCCACACCCACCCCCCCCCCACACACACACACCCCCCCCACACACACACAGTCCCCCACACACACACACCCCCCCCACACACACACACACACACCCCCACACACACACCCCCCCACACACACCCCCCCACACACCCCC
>JAAGKR010006341.1:6405-34950 GCA_011419295.1 Clarias macrocephalus | reverse complement strand
CACCCCCCCCCCCCCCCCCCCCCCCCATTAGACAAAGGTGGTTTTTACAAAGTGATGACTCAGGGGATTGTGTTTTATGGTGTTATATTCCTGCCACAATTCTGAGCGCGCAGTTCGACATTTCGAGAGCAGACAAATCAGTCTATGCGCGTACAGTGTCTCCCCTGTCCCCCTACTGGTTAGTTAATTTTACATTTATTACAACACAAACCTTTTATATAAATTCACTTTTTATCAATGGAAATCACTTAAAACTGAAGAAAAAAAAAAAACATCACAGACCATCATAGCCGGTCACCAGTTTGACCAGCAATTATACCAGCAGGGTTACCAGTATACCAGCACCAGCACCATGGGGTCAGCTGTTTTGGCGGTGGGACCACTTGCATTTTTTATGGTAACCGTCAAAATAACTTCAAATGTTCCATGATTTTTAATCATGCACATACGTGTAATGCATCAATTTATGTATTTGTTTGTTAATGTACACTCACATATCAATAAAACATTGTGCTTTTGTAAAATAAAGAAAATAAACTGGGTGCGCTTTCTGCCATCTCAGTCTCCCCGAAAATCTTTTTGAAATGCGTCACTAAAATGAACTGAAATGAACACACACATATCCATATATCTATATATCTATACATATATATCTATAGAAAGCTTAAAGTGTCTACTTTTAAATGTAGCAAACTTAATCAAAAATAAATAATCCATATGAATGTAAGGAGAGATACAGTCTTTCTGTCACACTTTATTCACTGATAATGACCTGAGACAGGACACGCCCACACGCTGTTCACAGGGAAACAGTCAGGGTAATCTACATACAAGGCCACGCCCCCAACACACACACACACATATATGTTATTCACTGTACAGGTTTCTGAAGCTCTACAGAATGTTCTGGACAGTGGGAGGAGTTTAGATTTACCTCAGAACAACACTGAGACTCCAATAGAGAACGAAGGAGGAGAATCCAGCAAGCTGTTACCATGGGTAAGTTATTAAATCTTATATAATCCTTATTCTGATAATATAAAACTAATATTAATTTATTTTCCTCATTTTCTCACAAACTTTTGCCAGTTTATGTGAAACATTGTCATTTAATGTCACTTACATGGTTTGGTTAGCATGTAGATAACACTGCTAAATCATGCTAACATACTGCCTTATGTAGCTTAGCACAAACAGGTTAGCTCACAGGTGGCTAAGCTAATGCCTTACAGTATGTAGATTACAGATGGTTGTCAGTATCAGCTGTGGTGTAAATGTTTATAATATATTCACCCCGTTTTGGAGAGCTTCATGTTATGGGAGCTATTTGGTTCAGTTTTTGGTTAGCTTATGACACTGCTATCTATAATGTTATTTAGCACAAACACTTCAGCTTCCGTTGCCTAAAATACTGCAGATGTTTTTGATATTAAGGTTTAAATGTAAACCGTAATGCAAAAAGTATAAATCGTTGTATAACATTGCAAAAATTTGTGTTGTCTTTATGTGAATAAGGACGGGGTGATCCATTTCCAAGTAATGATTTTTGTTGGTTTTTCTGACATGTTGCTGTTATATCATTCACTTGGATGTTGAAAATTATACCGTAATTACAGCTGGATAAAACATAAATTGTGTCTTCATTTCAGGCTGCAAAGTAACACAATGTGATATTTTTAAATACAAAATGGTCAAGCTGCATTATAGTATTGTAGGATAAATTCCTAGTAACAATACCAATAACCACATGAGGATGAAATCTAGGCTTAATTAAATATCTGGAATCATTTTATTATGTTTTTCAGAGGATGGAATACCTGTTGATTCTGGTTCTTCTCAAGGTTCATCCTCGGTTTGCTCATCAAGGACGATCTAATCATTTTGATTCATACACATTTTTCACATTTCATACCAATTTTATGATTTTCCTTTAATTTGTAAAGCTATACAAATAAAATTCAATTGAGTTGAACTCTGATTGATATCTAACTAACATGAGCAAACAGAACCCAAACAAAGGCAATTTGAGGAGATTTTTCATTTAATCTCAGCTAATTACACTGTGTGGCCGCCTGACCACCAGACCCCTATGTACCTGTTGAACATCCTCTAATAGAACAAAATCCAGTCCATGATGACTTGAGCCCAATATTTCTGATGGTTTAGAATTACTTCCCCCAGACTGATGTATTTTTGTTGTATATATTTTCTTTCTTTAAGACCTTTTAAGAAGTAAAGGTTTATATGTTTTTCTGCAAAATGACCATGAAAGTAATTGTTACACAGGATAACAAGTATGTATAGTGCAGTGGTAGACAAAAGAAAAGATTTTTTTTTTATAATGACAATCAAGATACTAAGAATAATTAGTAATTTTATGCAATGCAGTTGCTCTACTGCAATCTATGTTTAGTATGAAGTTCTTAATTCTTCAAATTAAGAACTTCATACTACTTTATACTACTTGCTGGATCCGGCTATACCTAGGCTTAGAGGCAAAATGCTTATTCTGACAAAATGACGCAGTATTCTGGTGTCACTCCTCAGTCCATGTTGCTCTGCTGCTCGATTGCTTCCAGTTCATGTACAGAAATTTGCCACAGAAGTTATTGCCATTGCTCTCATGTTTGAATGAAAGAGATCGTTGTTTTGATTTAAAAATAGCGATTACAGTGGAGGTAGAAGCAAGGAAAACAGTGTTTTCTGCCTCTCAATTGGCAACCCTGTGGAAGATGAGAAGTGCATTCCGAGCAGTAAGTAGCTCATTGTGGAGTAGACTGCACAGGAAGCAGAAAGGGCACATGCAGAACACAAATTAATTGTGATATCGCAGATGTGAAGACATAATTTTTTAAAACCTGAATACTATCAACCTGAAAGACTCAAAGTTAAAAAATTATGACAATGGAATTTTAAGTAATTGAATATATTTTCAAATGTGGGAGGGGTGGCTTGATGGTTAAGGTATTGAACTCAAGGCCACGAGGTCCCCGGATTCCAGACCCAACACCACCAGGCCATGCCACTGTTGTATCCTCAAACAGGGTCCTTCACTCATGTTCAGATACAATTGGACATCAAGCTGGTAACCTGACCCGGTAAATCACTGACACAGAAACAGCTGGTATAATGTGCCAGGCAGCAGTGTCAAACATTTCAAGCATTATAAATGCTGTAAGGTTTGTTCCATGTGGCAAGTGCAATGCAGAAAAAAAATTATTATGTATTATGTGATGCATGTTTTTGATCAGTTCCTGTAATTCAACATGTTATTTTATCTTGATGAAATCTGGCCCCGTTATACTGTACTACCATAGAAATGGTAAAGAACTCTTTAAAAACTGCAACCTGGTTGACCAGATAGAAACACTTACTCAGGATCAGTACATTACAGCAAGCAAAGCAAACAATATGTGAGAAAGAACAGAGAACAGGCTACAAGACACTAATGCCACCTGAAGTGATGGGCCTCTGAAGTCATCAGAGGGGCATGACAAACTATTCAGGAGCAGGGAATAGTAACACAAGATAGACTTCACCCTGACTTATAAACACAGCAGATAGCACTGAGTACTAAGGAGACTCTGCCCAATAAGGCTGCCCAGACAGAATAACCAGTGAATGCTGAGAGCCTATGCCAATGAACTGAGTGGGCAACTCTGGTACATCTTAAACCTGAGTTTGGAACTAGGGAAAGTACTTGTTTCTGTATCTACTCAGACCTCATATTAATCATGCAGTAGATCCCTTGCAGTTTGCCTAGCAGGAAAAAGTCGGTATTGTTGACATCATAATTTAACTGCTCCATCAGCCTCTCTTCCACAACGATAAGAGGAAAGTTGCTGTAAGGATCACATTCTTTGACTTATTCAGCACTCTCAACACAATCCAGCCAGTCTTATTGAGAAACAAGCTGACTGACATGCAGGTGTATTCAAATCGGTTGATCTGGATCACAGACTTCCACAGACTGGCCTTACAAGAAGGCCAATGTATGTCAGGGTGAGGGACTGCATCTGACACTATAGTCAGCATCACAGGGGCCTGTTCTCGCCTCTTCCTAATCACTCTAAACACCTCTGAATTTACATACAACTTAAAGTCATGCTACATGCAAAGGTTCTACTATGACAATGCCATTGTGGGGTGTATTAGGGATAGACAAGAGGGTGTGTATAGAACCCTGGTTAGGGACTTTGTGGCCTGGTGCAGTCTAAAACTAAAGCTACAGCTGAATGTCATTAAGACCTTGGAGATAGTGTTTGATTTCTGTCTGTCTGTGTCTCCCGTTATTTCTCCCCTTTTAGGGAGTGAATGTTTAGATGGTGAATTCATATAACTACTTATGGCTGCAGCTGGATGACAAACTGGACTGGTGAGTAAACACTAATGATCTATACAAGAAAGGACAGGGGTAGTTGATCTGTCTGGGGATGTTTTAACATCCTTGAAAAGTTCCTGCTGATGTACCAATTGGTCATCGTCAGTGCACTGGACTCCCCCAAGCAAGTAGTGGAGAGGAGGACATTAAGCAAAATGCTGTCCATCATGTCCAACAACGACCATTCACTGCTCACAGTTTATTTTATTTTTTTTTTTTTTTTTTTGTGAGCAGCAGAGTGTGTTCAGTGGAAGACTTCTGTTGCAGAGCTGCTTAACTGACAGACTTATAGTCTTTCCCAGACCCATTCAGCTCTTCAGCACCTTCCTACAGGGGCATGGAAATGGGAACTAGGAGTTTTGATCTTGCAAAATTATTACTATTTGTTCTGTTGTCATTTTGTGAACTGCAAATCTAGGTGGCACTTAATTTCAGATCAGTCAGTTGTTTGTTTAAGACATGGACGTCAGCCTTTCTGGAATAGTTCTTGCAAGCACAGTATTGTCAAGTGCATTTGACAAGTGCAAAACCCATCAAGCACCATGATGAAACTGGCTCTTCCCAAGAAAGCACGACCAGAAGAGGAGATTTAGAGTTACCAGCTCCAGAAATCACGAATTAACAAACACCACCTCAGATTAAAATCATCAGGAGTAGCAGATGCATCTTAACATCAACTGATTAACAGATGATTACACATTTGGGTGCCTTCAGCATTGATTTACAATGTATTCAATGTATCAAAATATATCAACTGCCCAATAGGCGGCAGTAATACACATAACAGCTGGCTGAAAACCATCGAAGAAAAAGACGACGAATAAGTTGCCAGATTGGGTGAATTCCCTCCTGTTTTAATTTCCGGTTTTAGGTTTGGCTTGTAAGTGTGAACGTTGTTTCCATGTGGATTTTTTGTGCGGAAGCACAGCATCTGGCAACCCATGTGATGCTAGCACCCGAGCTCGGTGTGAAAGCGCGCTTCGTTCTCCTCCTCTGTCCGATCGGTAAAGGTGAGTTCAAGTGAAACTTCCCACCTGAGCTGCTCGGGGAACAGCTAGTGCAGATTCGGGACTCATCAATCTCTGGGTTTCTCTTCCAGTCTCCTGATTCTTTACAGCTCTCAGAATGAAGTCAGAGTCCAGACGGAGCTCCAGAGGAAAAACTCCACACACTCCTGCAGATACTGGATCAAAGGTTAATTTCATTCATCTGTCTGATTTCTCTCTCATCTTAAACTCTCTGAGAACTTCTGTAGGAGTAACAGAGGAACAAACCAAAACACAAGCCTGAACCCCCAAATCAGTAGGGAGGTGTGTAGAATCCAAATGAAAACTGCAAACAGTAAAGATGAAAATCAGCTTTGAGCTGGATTACACTGCAGACAGTATAAACACCGTGTAGTTCTTGTTTTGTTTGGTTAAATTCACATCGTGTAAATGTATATCTATTCATCACACTCAGTAGGGTCACCAACTCCCTGAAATGGAAATCAGAAAACCAGGGCCGGGGGATGAAGGCAGGATGAGGTGGGGTGGGGTACTTTTATTTCCTTTTGTCTGTCTGTCTGTCTGTCTGTCTGTCTGTGTGTGTGTGTGTGTGTGTGTGTGTGTGCGCTTCATTCAGGAGAACTTTCACCACTAGATTTACCTAGTTTGACTTAAACGCCTCTCGAATATTATTTTCTCATTCTATAGTGTATATCTGGTCGAGCAGGAGGTGCTTTTAGTAAATAATAATATTATTAATAAAATATTTGATACTCATTTGGATTATCTTGATTAAGTTCTCTAGTAAAAGGAATGACTAATCATCCCTTTTTTTTTTTTTCAAAAACTTGACACCTAATGGCTTTGACCTTTTCTTATACACCTAAAGGATTATTAGGAACACCTGTTCAATTTCTCATTAATGCAATTATTTAATCAACCAATCACATGGCAGTAGCTTCAGTGCATTTAGGGGTGTGGTCCTGGTCAAGACAATCTCCTGAACTCCAAACTGAATGTCAGAATGGGGCAGAAAGGTGATTTAAGCAATTTTGAGTGTGGCATGGTTGTTGGTGCCAGACGGGCCGGTCTGAGTATTTCACAATCTGCTCAGTTACTGGGATTTTCACGCACAACCATTTCTAGGGTTTACAAACAATGGTGTGAAAAGGCAAAAACATCCAGAATGGGCCGACTGATTCAAGCTGATAGAAGAGCGACTTTGACTGAAATAACCACTCGTTACAACCGAGGTCTGCAGCAAAGCATTTGTGAAGCCACAACACGCACAACCTTGAGGCAGATCGGCTACAACAGCAGAAGACCCCACCGGGTTCCACTCATCTCCACTAAAAATAGGAAAAAGAGGCTACAGTTGGCACGAGCTCACCAAAATTGGACAGTTGAAGACTGGAAAAATGTTGCCTGGTCTGATGAGTCTGGATTTCTGTTGAGACATTCAAATGGTAGAGTCAGAATTTGGCGTAAACAGAATGAAAACATGGATCCATCGTGCCTTGTTACCACTGTGCAGGCTGGTGGTGGTGGTGGTGGTGTAATGGTGTGGGGGATCTTTTCTTGGCACACTTTAGGCCCCTTAGTGCCAATTGGGCATTGTTTAAATGCCACGGCCTACCTGAGCATTGTTTCTGACCATATCCATCCCTTTATGACCACCATGTCCCCATCCTCTGATGGCTACTTCCAGCAGGATAATGCACCATGTCACAAAGCTCCAATCATTTCAGATTGGTTTCTTGAACATGACAATGAGTCACTGTACTAAAATGGCCCCCACAGTCACCAGATCTCAACCCAATAAAGCATCTTTGGGATGTGGTGGAACGGGAGCTTCGTGCCCTGGATGTGCGTCCCACAAATCTCCATCAACTGCAAGATGCATCCTATCAATATAGGCCAATGTTTCTAAAGAATGCTTTCAGCACCTTGTTGAATGAATGCCACGTAGAATTAAGGCAGTTCTGAAGGCGAAAGAGGGTCAAACACCGTATTAGTGTGGTGGTCCCAATAATCCTTTAGGTGAGTGTGTGTGTGTATATGTATATTATTATTTTTTTATTTAATGAGCATCAACCTCCACTTTGGCCTTCCTCTTTTCCTCCTGTCTGACAGCTCCATCTGTAACATTCTCCCCCCGATTCTGTCCTAATCCTGTCCATTCTTGTCACTCCCAAAGCAAAATGCAGCATCTTCAGCTCTCCACTCTGCTTTCTGTCTTTTTGTTATGTCTCCATAATGTCTCCAAATCCTACAATATTGCTGGTCTCACCACTGTCCTGTAAACTATTCCTTTCATTCTTGCTGCTACCTTTCTGTCACAGATCACTTCTCTACACCCATTCCACCCTGCCTGAACTCTTCTTCACTTCTCTAACACACTCCCTATTGCTTGACCAGTTGACCCTAATTATTTAAACTCTACCTTTCCTATCTCTACTCCCTGCAAGTGCACCTTTCCCCCACCCACTCTCTAAAATACACACATGTACTCCATCATGCATGTACTTCTCTCCAGTGCATCCCTCCACCTCTTTAGACTCATCTCAACCTGCTCATTCCTCTTGATGCTGATCACAATATCATCCACACACATCATAGTCCATGGGGGTCAAACCTGATTTGTCAACCTGTCACCACTGCAAACAGGAATTAAATATCTTGATTTAAAAAAAAGATTTTTTTATGTTTTTCAGATGCATCAATGCTCAGATTGTGGGAAGAGTTTTACTAAAAGATATATAAAAATTCACCAGCGGATTCACACAGGAGAGAAACCATATGAGTGCTCACAGTGTGGGAAGAGTTTTACTCGTAAAACTCATCTTCAACGGCATGAGCGCGTCCACACAGGAGAGAGGCCGTATCACTGTGGACAATGTGGGAAGAGTTTTACTACTAAAAGTCATGTCCAAGAGCATGAGCGTATCCACACTGGAGAGAAGCCATATCACTGTCAACAATGTGGAAAGAGTTTTACTCGTAAAAGTCTTGTCCAGGAGCATGAGCGTATCCATACAGGAGAGAAGCCGTATCACTGTGGAGAATGCGGGAAGAGTTTTACTCGTAAAAGTAATGTCCGAGAGCATAAGCGCACCCACACGGGAGAGAAGCCGTATCACTGTGGACAATGTGGACAACGTTTTACTCATCTAAGGACGTTCCAAGATCATCAACATAGTCATACGGGACAGAAACGGTATCACTGTGGACGTTGTTTACAGGGCTACAACTGGTTAAGTTCATATAAGAAACATAAATGCCCTGGTGTAAAACCATGAAATTTTGTTGTGAATTTATCAAATGGAACTTTATTGTTTACTGTCCATGTTTTAGCAGAATTCCTGGTTTTATGTTAGTTTCCTGGTTTTAAACATAACACCAAGCATGCAACATACCAATGGCTCTGTTGCATGCATGGTGTTATGTTAATGTTATTCTAAACTAGTGTGAATCCCTGCAGAAACACCAGACTCTTATTTCACACTAATTCCATTTAATCTCATCAAATTACACTGTATGGCCAAAAACATTCTCTAATGAAACAACATCCAGTCTTTGGTGATTTGAGGCCAATATTTCTGAAAGGTTTTAGATTTACTGCACCACTGACCAGGGTAACATAGTTGGATCAGTGAGATCAGAGTGGATGTTAGTTGATGGATTTTTGTTGTATATACATGTTATGTTGTTTTTTTTTAAGAAGTAAAAGTTTACATGTTTTTTTCCTCTGCAGAATGATCATCACAGGCATTGTTATGCAGTGAATGGACCGTTATATTTTTATATACTAACAAACATTTTTGTGTTTTTGTTTTTTATTTTTATTTTTTAGAAGAAATGAGCTGTAAGTATTAGTTAATTTCTTCAAATAATATTATGATATTACACACATATGAAGTGAGTAAGTAGTAAAAACATGTAGTATAGTAAATTCCTATGCACAGTAGAGCTTTAATAAATGTATACAACACCAGTGTTGGGGGATGTTACTTTTTAAAGTAACTAATTACATTACAAAATTACTGTTTTCAAACAGTAATGTTTCCATTACATTACAGTGTTACTTTCTGATAAAGTAACTAGTTCGAGTACTTTTCCATTGCAGAAAATGAAAACTTCTTTGTGCTTCTTCATGCATGTTGTCTTAGTCTAGACCTTTATAATTATTCTACCATCATCATTCAGTGAAGTTTGGCCCATAATCTGTTAACTACTAATACCCCGATCTCACCTACGCAGTTTCGCACGGTGGCCCTACAGTATGTACGGTTCATCATCATTTCGACGCTGTGATTATTTTTCCATCTTTCTGCAGGTCGGTCCTCGCATAGTCAAACCGCAGAGGTGAGATAGGGGTATAACAGCAGGAATAACAGAGGGGGCGGGTTATCGGGAGCGGGGCTTGTCTGGCTCAAGGATTGTCTGAATAACGGATTACATTTTTGAAAAAGGAACTAAGTAACTGAGTACTTGAATGGCGGAACTAATGCGTTAGATTACTCGTTACATCAGAAAAGTAATCCGAGTACTCTAACACCAGTATAGTTACACCCAACACTGAAGAGAAAACCTGATCCATAGTAATCAGTTTGTAGTTTATTACTCTGGCCTGAAAGTTTTTGTTGCTGAAAAAGGAGGCCCGACATTGTTGTGAGCATGGCCACAGTTCTTTCACATTAAATATAAATTACTCCTGCTCTCCTTGTAAAATCACTTTCTGATCATTCCTAAACGTATTATGCCTACAACACCTACATTAGCATTTTATAATCCCCCCCTCAGGTGCACCTTGTCATCAGGCGGACAGCTGCTTGTGGACCCAGACCAGTAGAGGGCCTTCAAAGGCTGACAAACTTATTATTTACAGAGATGGGAGGACACTAAATACATGAACTTTTTTGTACTTGGGTATGTTTTTATTTTTTTTATTTTTATTTTTTTTTTACCTATAATTACTTTACCTAAGTAGTATAATACTTTTTACTTTTACTCTGCTCAAAAGTAAATGAAATATCTGTACTACATTTACATTTAGCCATTTGGCAAACACTCTTATCCAGACTTATAAAAGTGCTTTAAAGTTTCTGTCATTGGCTAGATCCTTACACTGAGTTACTAGGTTATTAAGTAAGTACCCCTTACTAACCCTAATATATATGAAACAGATAGGCATTTACAGTAGTTGTCACTTAAAGTTACTCAGCTGTATGTACAGAACAGTTGATATCTAGTGGAATTTCATTCCAACACCTTGGTGTCAGAACAGTCTACAGTCGTGGCCAAAAGTTTTGAGAATGACACAAATATTAGTTTTCACAAAGTTTGCTGCTAAACTGCTTTTAGATCTTTCAGTTGTTTCTGTGATGTACTGAAATATAATTACAAGCACTTCATACGTTTCAAAGGCTTTTATCGATGTTGGGCTTCTTTTTCAGGACCTCTGCAATTCGACTGGGCTGCTCTCAATCAACTTCTGGGTCAAATCCTGACTGATAGCAGCCCATTCTTTCATAATCACTTCTTGGAGTTTGTCATAATTAGTGGGTTTTTGTTTGTCCACCCGCCTCTTGAGGATTGACCACAAGTTCTCAGTGGGATTAAGATCTGGGGAGTTTCCAGGCCATGGACTCAAAATTTAAATGTTTTGGTCCCCGAGCCACTTAGTTCTCACTTTTGCCTTATGGCTCAGTGCTCCATCGTGCTGGAAAATGCCTTGTTCTTCACCAAACTGTTGTTGGATTGTTGGAAGAAGTTGCTGTTGGAGGGTGTTTTGGTACTATTCTTTATTCATGGCTGTGTTTTTGGGCAGCATTGTGAGTGAGCCCAGTCCCTTGGATGAGAAGCAACCCCACACATGAATGGTCTCAGGATGCTTTACTGTTGGCATGACACAGGACTGATGGTAGCGTCACCTTTTCTTCTCCAGAAAAGCCTTTTCCCAGATGCCCCAAATAATCGGAAAGAGGCTTCATCCGAGAATATGACTTTGCCCCAGTCCTCAGCAGTCCATTCGCCAGACTTTCTACAGAAGATCAATCTGTCCCTGAGGTTTTTTTGAAGAGAAGTGGCTTCTTTGCTGCCCTTCTTGACACCAGGCCATCTTCCAAAAGTCTTGGCCTCCCTGTGCGTGCAGATGCGCTCACACCTGCCTGCTGTCATTCCTGAGCAGCTCTGCACTGGTGGCACTCCGATCCCGCAGCTGAATCCTCTTTAGGAGACGATCCTGGCGCTTGCTAGACATTCTTGGACATCCTGAAGCCTTCTTAACAAGAATTTAACCTCTTTCCTTGAAGTCCTTGATGATCCTATAAATTGTTGATTTAGGTACAATCTTAGTAGCCACAATATTCTTGCCTGTGAAGCCATTTTTATGTAACGCAATGATGCTGCACGCGTTTCTTTGCAGGTCACCATGTTAACAATGAAAGAACAATGATTTCAAGCATCAGCCTCCTTTTAACATGTCAAGTCTGCCATTCTAACCCAATCAGCCTGACATAATGATCTCCAGCCTTGTGCTCGTCAACATTCTCACCTGAGTTAACAAGACGATTACTGAAATGATCTCAGCAGGTCCTTTAATGACAGCAATGAAATGCAGTGGAAAGTTTTTTTTTTTCAGGAATAAGTTAATTTTCACGGCAAAGAAGGACGATGCAATTCATCTGATCTCTCTTCAGAACATTCTGGAGTATTTGCAAATTGCTATTATAAAACCTTAAGCAGCAACTTTTCCAATTTCCAATATTTATGTAATTCTCAAAACTTTTGGCCACAACTGCAGGTGCATGTCGTCCTTGATCTCTGTGAGATGGTGGGACCAGACAAGGAGTGCTGGTGGAACGAAGGGAACATGGTGTGGTGCATGGTGTGAAAAGAGCTGAGAGGTAAGTGGAGAGAGTGGAGAAGTGAGGTAATATGGAATAACATGGTGAGGGTTAAAACAAGCCATGCAGCTGCATTCTGGATCAGTTGCAGAGCACAAATGGAGAACAGACAGGCTTGTCAAGAGTGAGTTGTAGTAGTCCAGCCTTGGAATAACAAGGGACTTAAGAAGCACCTGAGTAGCCTTTGTGGAGAAAAATTTACATTCTTCTAATGTTTTATAAAGAAAAGATGAACAAGAGCAAGTAAGGTAAGTAATATGTGAACTAATTGTCCAGGAACATCATAAGATCCTGACAGGGGAATGAATCACCTGGGATGAACAGCAGTTTGGTTTTTACTGAGATTTACTTTCAACTGCCAGACATGCTGAGGTCTGCGAGAGGAAAGCAGAGAATGAGTTGTGTCTCATCTGCATAACAGTGAAAACTATATGAGGATATGACCTTGTCAATAGATGTGGTGTAGAGAGAGAATAGAAGAGGATTAAATACTAAGCCTTGTTGGACACCAGTGGAGAGTCTATGTGGAGTAGATGTGGATCCCCCATGTCACCTCATACAAACAATTCCTACTGTAGGTAGAAAGCAAACAATTGCCATATACTTTTACTTAACTACATTGCATGAGGTAGCATTACCTTACCACATTGGTGAGTTGTATTTGAAGTGGAAATTCACCACCTGCTGTCTACGATGCATAATATAATTTCCTTCAAGATGCCTAATCATCAATCAACAGATGTTTGAAATCAGAAGTGGAGCTGGCTGCAGACAGCAAATAACAGCATGTTCACAATCAGCAAGGAGAGGGAGAGCGAGGTTCGCTACTATAAAATGGGTACCAGATATTAGATTAGAGGTTAGATAATATAAGCCCTGTAATTTTCATGTGAAGGTGAGTACTTCTATATTTTTACTCAAGTACAAAAGCAAATGCAGAACTTGTACTTTAACCTGAGTAATATTTACCCGAGGTATTCTCTACTTTTACTTAAGAACAGAAATTGATTGCCCACCTCTTATTATTATTATTATTATTATTATTATTATTATTATTATTATTATTACGATAATGGTGATGAATGCTGGTTGGTGAGGTAAGTTCTCGCCTATGACCCCAAAAGTCTCTAGAATTGAGAAGGCTCTGAATTCCTCATAGATTTCTCAAGTATAATTTAAACAAATATTACATCAATAATGGATGGATTATTATTATTATTTTGTTATTATTTTGTTTGTTTCTTTTTTTTAAAATCAAGTGTGACATGAAATTCACCTTGGCTCTTTTTGGTCTAATTCAGGCTAATCACAGTTTGACAATGCTATGAAGATTTTCATTTAGCAATATTTTCTAATTTGTTAATCTTTGAAAAAATTTTGTTGATATTGTTTTAGTAAGAAAAGCCAAATATGGAAGTATAACAGTGCCATAATTCCTCAAAACAACATTCACAGAATTCTGTCCCTGCCGTAATCATTATATTCAAAGCGAAGTGGCATGCTACTACTGCAATGGTTTTCCTTTCCCCTGCGCTCAGTAATGAAAACACAGTCAGATGGGAATAATTGCCTCAACAGCAGCATAGACAAAGATGCTGCCAGCACTTACAATACTGTAGTAACAATAACTTGCCTGTGTAACTCTCATCTCTTAGCATTATGGTCTGCTAATTATTAATTCTAAGGAACGCTTTTTTCACTACCATTCTTAATGTTGAATGTGTGTTTAGTATTTTTTTTTATTTGTATTATTATTTTAGGTACATAATATATCTGTCTGTCTGTCTGTCTGTCTGTCTGTCAATAAAACCTGCAAGAATCAATTAAACAGGTGGAGGAATGGGGGAAAACTGGGGATTTTAGTTTTCAGTGAAAAAAAGGATTCACAAGGGGAAAAGTTACTATGTATGGGGTAAATCTTGCTCAAAATAGAATGAGCAAATAATAATCATCCAGATGCGAATAGGTCACAGTAAAGTTAACAGCAAACTCCATATTATAGGAAAACTCCCAACTGGCCTGTGTGAGCAGTGTCATGAGTAAGAGACGATAGAATATATACGGTCAGCTAAAACAAGGTAAAGAATGCTAAAATGTGTCTCACATAGATGCCTTGCTTTTTTATCATATCTTATCATTTTTATTAGATATAAAGAAACACATTTGCTAAATACAATTTCACGCCCTTTCATGTTTCCATGTCCGTAACGTTTCTGAATTCACATCTTTGCTATGTCTTTTTAAACTTTTACCAACAAAAATTAAGTGTGAAGTGAAGTGAGGCAGTATAACGGTGAAACGTTTTGGCAGTTTTCAAGCAAGATTGATCACTTCCATGGTGCAAAAACTTTAGAAGGAGCTTCTTTGGTATACACATTTTCTGGATAGTATTGTATTGCTACTAGAAAACTTTAAACAAATACGGTTACATTTTCCTAATAATAATACATACATACATACATACATACATACATACATACATACATACATACAAGCTAAATATCTTACAATTTTTTGGGAAGGTTGAGAACACGATAAAAAGTTCTGATGCATGGAAACAGAGGACAAGATGGAGTGTTTAATGGCTTTAAATAGGGTGCAGGACTGGAAAAGTGTATATACTCTACTAGACTGAAAGGAAGATGAGGGAGATCACGACCAGAAGGGGGCGGTAACGGAACATTATGGAAACCAACCGCGTAAACATCAAGAAGAAAAAGACGCCGAAGGGTCCATTTGGCTTTCTGTACTGTGTAACCGACTGTACTGTCCAGTAGGGGGCGGAAATACACATCACAGCTGACTGAAAACCATTAAAAAAAAAAAAAACAACGTAAAGAAGAAGAAAAAAGGCGACGAAGAAAAGTGGATGTTGCCAGATTGGGTGAATTTCATCCTGACTATAGATTAATGTTTGGTTCGTGAGGGTGAATGTTGGGGTTTTTTTGGGCAGACGGAACGTATCTGGCAACCTATGTGCTGCCGGGCCTCGAGCTTGGTGTGAAGGAGCGCTTCGTTCTCCCCTCGTGTCTCCTCTGCTCGGGGAACAGCTAGTGCAGATTCGGGACTCATCAATCTCTGGATTTCTCTTCCAGTCTCCTGATTCTTTACAGCTCTCAGAATGAAGTCAGAGTCCAGACGGAGCTCCAGAGGAAAAACTCCACACACTCCTGCAGATACTGGATCAAAGGTTAATTTCATTCATCTGTCTGATTTCTCTCTCATCTTAAACTCTCTGAGAACTTCTGTAGGATTAACAGAGGAGCAAACCAAAACACAAGCCTGAGGGCCCCCCCCCCCCCCCTCCACACACACACACACACACACACACACTCCACTCCACATACGCACAAGTCACCACAAGTTTTCACCCGGTTTGACTCGGACACCCGTCGTATGTTGATTTCTTATTCTATATTACTTGTCTGGTGTGACCGGGTAGCTCAGTGGTTGAGGTGTTGGATTACTTGAGCAGGACCCCTGTACAGACTCCATCACCACCAACCTGTAACTGTTGGGAGCTTGGACAAGGCCCTCATCCCTCAATTACTCAGATGTATAATGAGAGAAATGTAAGGCGCTCAGAATAAGGGCATCTGCCAAATGCCATAATATAATGAAAATATAATTAATATAATGTCTCTGAGGCGCATGGACTTGTAAGATATTTAGCCTGTATGTATATATTATTATGATTATTATCCCTCCCTTTAGCTTTTCTTCTTGCCTTCTTTTTTTTTTTTTTAACTGGACACCTAATGGTTTGTTCCTCTTCTTATTTATATGTTAATCTTAATTTGGTGAGCATCAGGACATTACTCACCCCCAATTAGCAGCAACACAAAACCATTTCACTTTGGGGGAGACTGGTTCACACAACAGAAGTATGAGAGATTCCTGTAAAACTGTACGGTACATATTTAGTGTTGTGAATGATTTGTGGTTTATTCGGGGGCATTTCACTGTATTTATAAAATTGGGATAGTTACAGAACCACAATACAAATCGATTCCTCATGGCGGTTTTGTCATTATATCTATCAGTGGGTCCCTGGTGACTCCCATCATTGTTATTTAATGGCCAAGCTACATTACGGTATTGTAAGATGCACACCAGTAACAATACCATAACCACATGTGGATGAAATCTAAGCGTAATTAAATATCTTGAATTGTTTTTTTTTTATGTATATTTTTCAGGTGCGTCAATGCTCAGTTTGTGGGAAGAGTTTTAGTAAAAGATATCTCAAAATTCACCAGCGGATTCACTCTGGAGAGAAGCCGTATGAGTGCTCATACTGTGGGAAGAGTTTTACTCAGCGGACTACTCTCTACGTGCACAAGCGCATCCACACAGGAGAGAGGCCATTTAACTGTCGCTTGTGTGGGATGAGCTTTAATCGTAAAACTCATCTCCAACGGCATGAGCGCGTCCATACAGGAGAGAAGCCATTTCACTGTCGATTGTGTGGGATGAGTTTTGCTCGTAAAACTCATCTCCAACGGCATGATCGTGTCCACACAGGAGAGAGGCCATATCACTGTGGACAGTGTGGGAAAAGTTTTACTAGTCAAAGTAATGTCCGAGATCATGAGCGCACCCACACAGGAGAGAAACTGTATCACTGTGAACAATGTGGGAAGAGTTTTGCTCGGCAAAGTAATGTCCAAAAGCATGAGCGCACCCACACAGGAGAGAAACTGTATCACTGTGGACGTTGTTTACAGGGCTATAACTCATTAAGTTCATATAAGAAACATAAATGCCCGGACATAAAGTCATGAGCTCCTGACGTGATTTTCTAACATTGAACTTAATCGTTAACTGTCCATGTTTTAGAAGAATTCATGATTGTATAAGTATATTACCAATAAGTAATTAACCAGTGTAAATCTGTCACACTAACATAAGGAAACAGTACCCGAAATTTGAAAGGATATTTCTGGGTGACCATACTCTTATAATCTCACCTGATTAATCTGACCACCACCAGGTATCAGTTCATTACAGCAAGCAAGTCAACCAATATGTGAGAAAGAACAGAGAACACAGGCTCCAGGACACAAAACACAGATGTTTTTAGTTTTACCTCCCCTTGACTGTGACTATTTTGTTTTTTAATTGAGAAGAAAGATGTGCTTTAAATGTTAATGTTGGTGTTAGTTTTACACCAGATGTAACAGCACACACCCACCTACCAAAAAGTTCAACATTTGTCCCACCAGTCTACACAATATTCCCTCAAAAGTTTTGGGACTAATCAAAATGTTTTTTTGGTAAATGTAAGATTTTGCAGTATTTTTTGGTCAGCAGTAGCTTTCACCCTGAAACTTTTCCATATTTGCCCACAGTCTTTCTTTTTACTGAATCATGAACACTGACCTTAACTGAGGCAAGTGAGGCCTGCAGGTCTTTAGATGTTGTTCTGGGTTTTATGAGCTCCTGTATGAGTCGCCGTTGGGCTCTTGGAGTAATTATGGTAGCCCGGCCGCTCCTGGGAAGGTTCACCACTGTTCCATGTTCTCTCCAATTGTGGATAACGGCTCTCATCGTGGTTCACTGGAGTCCCAAAGCCTTATAAAGGGATCTGTAACCCTTTCCAGACTGATACATGTCAATTACTTTGTTCCTCATCTTTTCTTGATTTAAAAAAAATTCCTTTAGTTTCAGTTTATCTTTGTCCACTTCGGGTTTCATGATCCATTTAATAAAGTGTGACAAACATGCAATAATATTATAATTATTAACAATCCAGAATGGGGACAAATACACTTTCACAGCACTGTAAGCCCAGGCACTTTGTGGGGGCTCTTGTAAAACGACCCCAGTGTCTGCTATGCAGGTTGCATTGAAAAAAACACCACTTTGATTCAGAAGGCTTCAACTAATTATTACCTGATGGGTACATTTAATTCAATTCGGTTTTATTTGTATAGAACTTTTGACAATGGTCATTGTCCCAAAGCAGCTATAGAGAATCAAAAGAATAATGTGTAAAATTGTGTAAAAATCTGCATTAATCAAAATGCTCATATTGTCCCTTAAAATGGGAACATAAGCTATTGAGGAAAAACTGTAAAATATTTAAATTAGACTTGCATACGGCCAAAACACAGTTTTGGTGCTGATTTTATTACTTTTTTTTATGTTATTCATAAAAAAAAGAAAAGGTCTGAAACTCCTGAATTTTCTGCAACATGCAAGTGTCCAATCTTGCGTCCAAGCTTTCCTAAAAATTTCAAGTTGATAACTTCAGCAGTTTGGAGAGATGATTTTGTATGTGCCCCAAAAATGTCAATTATTCAGCATTATGCTGTATTGCTTCAAACAATAATCATTTAAAATACAAATGATTAATATTTCTTTATGGATATTGATACTAAAATTGGTATACGCTTCTAGAAGCATTCTTGTAAAAATTCTTGCTTAAATTGAAGCATTCCGTGCAAACGTAAGGATCCCCCCCCCCCCACCCCAATTACTAACAAGTGTTTTTTTTAATGCATGCCTTATGTTATGTGGCTGTAAACCATAGAAAACTATAGTTTATTTAGTTAAAATTGTTGTCAATAATTATTCTTGGCAGATATACCATTAAAATTCCAGAACTGCCTCAGTGCTTTGCATGAGAGATGGTTTGTGGTAAAAGGTTTGTGTGTGTGTTGGGGGAGTAATCTGTAGTGTCCATAACCATGTCAAGTTCATGTTGCAATATTTTACCATTTTGCATTTGAGAATAATACTAAATGAAACTTTAAAACTTTTTCAGGTTTATGTCTTTTTATGTGAAATCTTAATTGGCCAAATTTCATCTGAATGACAATTAAGATCATTAAAAGATTTGAATTAGAAAAAAAAAGTTACAGACACTAAAACATTATCACATCTGATAAAAATATCTAAATGTTTTTACAAAAACTTACAAATTTACAAAAACTAAGCATGGATCGAGAGATAAGAAGCACAAATTATTATGAAAAATGGTGTCATGATCCTGTCTGAAAATTCACTTTTTCATCGAGGTGAGACTTTTAAACACCAGTACCATGTTTTGGCTGAGATTAAGGAGACTTGAAGATTTTTTCGAAGTGTGATTGAGCGTTTCTTATTTAAATGTTTATTCACACTTTGGTCCTGTAGGTGGCAGTAAAACATCTAAATGTCACACATGAATATGGTTGCCAGATTGGGAAAATCTATATATACAGTATATGTAACAGGTTGAACAGATTCTGGGCTGGATTGGGATGAGTGTGTGAATTTAAAGGGTAGAATTCATCTGTCTGTCTAGAGCACTTTGCTGTGAGGACAGTTGTTCTGTCAGTTCAGAATACAATGTATACGATAATGTTATGAAACAATTCCATTACAGAAAGGGTAATTACTTAAACTTTAACATACCAGATCTCAATATTTACAACATTCTATTATGTTATGTAAATCAGTGGTGCTCTACCACCGAGACTTGGATGATGTGCTACTGGGTCACACAGAAATAATTTTAAACTACAGTATATATATATATTTTTTTTTTTGGTATTTTATTTCAATTTCATTGTCTATCAGAGTCTACAGTTTTAATCTCACTCATCATCTATACCGCTTAATCCTGTATTCAGGGTCACGGGGGGCCTGGAGCCTATCCCAGGAGACTTCGGGCACATGGCAGGGTACACGCTGGACAGGGTGCCAATCCATCGCAGGGCACAGACACACACACTCACTCATTCACACACTACGGGCAATTTGGGAACGCCAATTAGCCTAACCTACATGTCTTTGGACTGTGGGAGGAAACCAGAGTACCCGGAGGAAACCCACCAAGCACGGGGAGAACATGCAAACTCCATGCACACAGAGACGGAAATCGAGCCTGGCCGGGGATCGAACCCGGACCCTGGTGGTGCAAGGCGACAGTGCTAACCACTACACCACCGTGCCGCCCTCTACAGTTTTATTTAAAAAAAAAAAAAAGAATCTTCCATTAACTTACATCTCTTTTCCACACTTCTCTCTGTATCAGTTTTAATACCCTATAAAAATTAAGCTAATGTTACAAGCTATGAGCTTCTTTGAAAAATGATGAGTCAGGAGAGACGACTCTGAGACTGCCAACAAAAAGAAAGCCGCATTTAAAAGAAAATGTCAAGTGTCCTACCTAAATTAAGTCAAGTCAAGTCAATTTTATTTATATAGCGCTTTTAACAATTGACATTGTCGCAAAGCAGCTTTACACAATAAAAAGAAGTAAGTCTGTATGCAATGTGTATGAATCAAAATGATAAGATTGTCCCTGATGAGCAAGCCGAGGGCGACGGTGGCAAGGAAAAACTACAGGTTTATCGCAATAGATGAAGCACATGCTTTAAGCCCAATCTGTACAGTATATTAGATGCGGTCTTAAAAGTATGTTTGGGACAACGTCAACCCTGCCGACATTCTGGATTTACATCAAAGCAGGATATCTTGAGACATCCACATAAGCACTGAAAACCCTTCTTCCATTTCCAACAACCTATCTTTGCGAAACAGGTTTCTGCACTGACAGCAACGAAAACAAAATTTCAGAGCTGACTGGACATAAGGCACACACTTTGAGTGTGATTGTCTTCCATCACTCCTAGACTGGATCTCGTTGAAATGGAAACAACCTCAGGGATTACACTGATTCTGCATTATGATATGTTGTATTTATTATGCACTTTATTATTTTATTATGAATGTGCAAATGCCAGTTCATAGAAATTGTCTTACATAAAATGGCGTGGTGGAGCTTAATATCTATAGCGCAGACAGCATGGTGCACCAGCAGTGGTTTGGCTGTGAGGAGTCTGTTGTAATGAGGCAAGTTTGGTGACATTTCAGTGGGTTTGAGACGACCCCAGCTGAAGTAGAAGCCCAGTACTTGATCCAGGCATGCATCTCCTGAATGCACTCCAACACCAGACTGAAAACAACAGGCTGCCCCTCCAGGCCTCTTTTGCTACAGAGAATAGTCCCCTTGTAATCCTCACAAAGAGGATAGTGATGAGTATTAACACTGTAGAGGCTTTGGGAGCTCATAGACTCCACATATGCTAAGGGCAGTTCACCAACATTGGTAAGGGCCAGATGAGGTCCATGCCCACCCACTCAAATGGCACAAGGATGATGGGTAAGTGGATGAAGGGAACAGGTGCCAGATCGTGGTGGATTATTTGTTTGTGCTGGAACACCTCTGGCAAAAGTTCTTTACTTCAGCTTCCAGTCTTGGCCAGTGAAATTGATTCCAAACCTTCCATATCATCTGTATTCTATGGCGTGAGTTGACAGTGGGTGTGAGTGTGCAAGGTGCATGACCATGCCCACTTTTCTCTTCAGGACCAAAGTCACTCTCTTCACCACTTCACTGTTAGTGATAATACAGCATTTTTTTAAATAGCAAAAAACTCCACTGGTCAGACTTGGTCATCATTCTGAGCTTTGCCTTTGAACTTTAGCATTTTGTTCCAGCAATGCTTTAAGCAGCACTCTGTGCCTCTTCTGTGCCACTCCCACCAGAAGCAACATGAGAGTCAAGACCCAGTCCCTTTTTACTCAGTCATCCACTGAAATACATGCTTCAAGGTCATCATTCAGGATGAGCTGTGGAATCATTCATTAAACGTTCAGGTAAGGGTTGGCAGTGGGGTCTTAGTGCCACCACCCCTTCTTCTTGGAGCCGCCAAAATGGGAGGAACATAAGAGACTGGATGTTAATTAATTTCCTTCTGCTTAATCAGTCATAGGACCAATGGCCTTTCTGTTCTATCAGGTGCAACAGTAAAAGACCTCAGTGTGATTATAAATTCCAGCTTTTTATTTGAAGCACATGTAGACAATATTACCAGGATGCATAAAGACTAGTTTATGCTTTTATCACCTTTAGGTTGGACTATTGTAATGCCTTACTGTCTGGTTGTTTGACTAAATGCATAAACAAGCTTCAGTTAGTCCAGAATGCAGCAGCGAGAGTCCTCACTAGAACCAGAAGGTACAAGCACATCACCCCTATTTTATCCACATTTTATCCCTTTGAAATTTCACATCGATTTTAAAATACTAGTTTTAATGTATAAAGCATTAAATTGTCTTGCTTTGGAGTATGTGTGTGAACTGCTAGTGTCTTACGATCGGCCAGGCCTACTTAGATCAAAGGCTACAGGATGCTTGTCAGTACCATGTATTATGAAAACTACAGCTGGGGGCAGAGCTTTTTCTTACAAAGCCCCAAAGTTATGGAATAGTCTTCCAATTAATGTTCGGGACTCAGACACAGTCTCAGTGTTTAAGTCTAGGCTAAAAACCTGTTTATTTAGCGCAGCATTTTTGTAAATAGATTTGCCTTGGGTAAAGGAGGAGATCTGGGGGACTCATGGACGTAGAGTATTCTGGTGAACTGGTATGTTTAGATGCTGTCTTCCCCACTCTCATTGATCACTCAGGTTTGTTGACGGTAAGGTGATTGGTCGCTTACATCACAGGGAGCCCTCATGTCTGTGTTTCCTTCTGGCTCTCCCTTTTAGTTATGCTGTTATAGTTAGTCCTGCCGGAGTCCCTGCTTGCACTCTGCACTAAATATACATTCGCCTCATACAGTACATTATGTGACCGTAACCATACCTAACTGTTATCTCTCCTTTTATTCGCCCCCCCCCCCCTCACTACTCATGTCATTCTTGATCTGCTTGATCAGCCTCCTAACACACAGTATGACTGGAGAATAATACCTGTCATCCATTCCCAAATGAGGATGGGTTCCCTGTTGAGTCTGGTTCTTCTCAAGGTTTCTTCCTATTGCCATCTTTTTTCATTGTCGCTGTCATCGTAGACTTGCTCATCAGGGGCGATCTTATCATTTTGATTCCTACACATTCATATTTCATACCAACTTCAATAATTCTTTTGATTGTGTAAAGCCGCTTTCCGACAAAGTCAGTTGTTAAAAGTGCTATACAAATTGAATTAAATTTGATTGAATTCAATATAACATATACATTTTTAGGTGGCAGGAGTCCTGTCTGTGTTTCCTGCCCAGAGTCTACACCAGTGTAGAACACTACACCAAGAAAGACAGACACAAGAATCTGGTTGGGAGGCAGGAAAAAAGTGCTGTTTTATTTTTGGTTACAATTTTTTAGCAGATCAAAAGTGTACCAACCCGATAATACTTTATTTTTATATGTTTTTATCGATCCCTGAAAAACAGTTCCTGATACATTAATTAAAGGTGGGTGTTTTGGTTGTGGCGGCATGGCATAGCCCTCTGGCCATTTAGTGTCGATGGGGGTCAAGTTCTGCTTTGGGTCTGTGTGTGGGGTTTGCATGTTCCCCCCATGCTTGAAAAACTCTTTCTCTTTTTCTTGACATTTTCAAATTCAAGCAGTATTACTGAACCATAGTTGATGTTTCCGATAACAATTACAGAACTAGGTGGTGATGAAATCTAAAATGTTTTCCAGATGTAAGACTGCTCAGACTATTGGATGTGTTTTGCTAAAAGTGGTCATCTTAGTACATTCACACAGGCGAGAAGTATAATTACTCACAGTGCGGGATGAGTCTTACCAAGGTATCTACTGTCCAAATACTACTGTATCTACTGTCCAGCACGTTCACACAGGAGGGAACCTGTATGACTGCTCACAGTGTGGGAAGAGTTTTACTTGTCGGGGTCATGTCCGAAAAACGTGAGCGCATTCACACAGAAGAGAAGGCTTACCGCTGTTCACAGGAAGGATTTTACTTATCAGAGTCGTCTCAAAAAGCATAAGGGCATTCACTCATTAGAGAGTTTTACTTATTAATGTAATCTCCAGCGGCACAAGCTCATCCATACAGGAGTGAGGCCGTATCACTGCTCGCAGTGTGAGAAGAGTTTTGCCAGTCAGTTTGATCTCCAGCGGCATGAACGCATCCATACAGGAAAGAAGCCCTATCACTATGGACAGTGTAGGAAGAGTTATTCTGATATACGTAGTCTTTACCAGCACCAGTGTATTCACACAAAGAGATGACAAATCACTGCAGTGTGGGAACAGTGACTGGTGTACCTTGCAGCATACATGACAAAAGTTCTACCTTTACAGACAGTGTGGATGAGGCTAAACATGAAGGAATCATAAATGTTGTAGCATGAAACAACACTTTAATGAATAAATAATGGAATGATTTTACTTTATAAAAGAAGCATTCTAATTCTACCTTAATCTGTAACTTTTGGTTGTACAGTGGAACGTTGCATTACGAGCACAATTCATTCTGGAAGTGAGCTCGTATTCCAAAACACTCATACATCAAATTTCCCCATAAGAAATAATGGAAACTCTAATTATTCGTTCTACAGCCCAAAAAATACATACATAAAAATAAATAATACAATATATAAAGTAAAAATAAAACTAATTAACCTGCACTTTATCTTAAAAAAAAAGTAAAAATGAATCCCGACAGATAAGTGTTTCTGTTTGTGCGCAAACACAAGATGCTGTGTGTGTGTGTGTGTAGCCAAGTATTTGCTCATTCTCTGTGTCAGCCTGTCGTTGTGTGTGTGTGTGTGTGTGTGTGTGTGTGTGTGTGTGTGTGTGTGTGTGTGCGCGATCATATTTTCTTACATGTATAACATTATACACATAAATAAATTCTCACAGTTGCATAGGTTTGGCTTGTTTCTTCTGCTTTTCTTAATTTTTTTTTTAATGTGCAATATTTATTTGTTTGTTTATTTGATTGATTTGGTTAGTATCAGTAGGTTTCCCAAGTAGGAATCAATACATAGTCTGTGACACTGGACAATACAGTATATATTCACTGTATTATAAACGGTGTATGTATTGCTGTAAAAAGTTAGAAATGTGCCTCTCCCTGTGTCTAGTGGTACACCGGAGGTGATGTCCACCCCACTGTCCCATCTCATACGTCTGAGTGGAAAACCAAGTAATAGCCTGCCTCACTCACAAACTGAGAATCAGGATTGACCCACACAGTGACATGAAAGGTGTGATGTGCAAATAAGCGAAAATCACAAACGTTACCTTGCCTCAGTCCTTTGATGATGATAAATACTTTCTGATGTAATTACATTTATATTTAAACTGATTAGCTGGTCCATTTGCAGTTCATTCATACAGTTTACTGTGGCAGTTTTGAGATGATTAAACTAATTAATCATGGTGATTTTGACTTGCACAATAACCACTGACTGAATGAATAGCACATGTAATGCGATATTATGTAATATTTATCTGGATAGCCTTTAGTGCTGCTCGCTCGCTCTGTCTGTCTGTCAGTCAAAATAATATTTCCAGGATTACACACAAACAAAAACCCATCCCATTGTCTGACTGATAATAAATCTACTAAGCTTATTGGTGGAGACTTTGAGGCACTTATGTTAAATTCAATTCAAAGAACTTTATTAATCGCAGAGGGAAATTACAGTTATTAGTTACAGTTGTTATCCAGTAGAAAGTAAAAAGCAATAAATGAGAAAAAAATTAAATGAGATAGAATAAAATTAAATGAAATAAAAAGAGTGCTAAAACAGTAAGTACCATATTGCACACTAAACTTTTTGAATACCTTATTGGACACTATATATAACCCAAGAGCACTGTCAAATATTGCACAATTAATACAGTAATCTAATATATGTATGTAATTTTGTATATGTATGTAATATTGTCTTATTGTGTTATTGTTACTGACAGTGAATATCCACATAGTGTACGAGTTACAGAGAAGAGTTGTAAAATTTTATGGCTGTTGGGGTAGAAGATCTCCTGTGACTCTCTGTGGAACACTTAGTGGTAATCAGTCTCTGGCTGAATTTACTCCTCTGGTCAGAGAAAATACTGTAAAGTGGGTGAGAATTGTTCAAGATGGATTGTACTTTGGACAGAATCCTCCTCTTCACTACTACATCGACAGAGTCAAGCTCTATGCCTAGCACAGATTCGGCCTTTTCAGTTGCCTCTTCCAGTCTGTTCCTATCGGACACCTTCATGTTGCAGCCACAACAGACCACAGTGTAAAAAATGACACACGCCACAGCAGTTTCATACAACATCCATAGAATGGTGTTGCAGAAGTTGCTCTGGATAAGGGTGTCAGCCCAAAACCATGAATGTAAACACATTTGTAATATACTTCAGTCATGAATGTGAGGGCATTTACTGCTGCACAAGTATGAAGGAATACATTTACAAAAGCACACAATTGAAACATTGTTGTATATTTTATTAAGGTCATAGTGGTTCTGGAGGGCTGGCCCATTGTACACCAGTACACCAGATATAACTATTCAACTAATTAACAGTCTTTTATTAACGGACTTGAGTGTGACAGAACAGGACGTTTCTAAACCACGCAGGGGAGTGCTTCTTCAGGAAAAAGGTTGAGAACCACTGATAAAAGTGATGTAAATGATTTATTAAGTCAGGCATGACAGTTTCTGCAAACCACCAGATGTCTTGGAATTAATGCTTTAAAGCTTTAAATAATTTTTGACACAATGTTCAAAGAAAGCCCCAATGCTTTACCAGAGTCCCATTCACCCGTCACGACTCGTGTACCCTCCAGTCCAATAGGGGGCGTGGAACATCCTAACCACTGGCTGCTAACCACGAAAACCACAAAAGAAGTAGAAGATGCCGAAGAAGACGCCATGCGCAGGGTTGCCAGATTGCGACCAGTTAGAGCCTAACGTTCTACTTTAGAGGTTTATTTCAAATCAAATCGAAACACAGACCTTCAAGCGTAAAATCTTACAGATATTTATAATTAGTAATTATTGAGTAAGGAAATACTTACATTTAACGACTGTATTGATGAAGGATTTGGAAGTGTTTTAAAATGGATTTGGATGCTTGAATCTGTTGGATCTGACAACCCATCTCCTGCTGGGATTTGGAGCTTGGTAAGAAAGAAAATGTCTTTAGAAAAATCTCCAGACGCTCCTGCTGATACTGGATCAAAGGTAAACTTTACCTGTCTAATTTCATCTCTTATCCTATATTCTCTGAGAACTTCTTTATAATTAAGTAACCATTACAGCTCTATATAGACCAAGCAGAAAACTCCAGGTCAGAGCTCAGACTTCATGTGGCCTTTAGATTATTAATAAAGGAACTGATTTCACTGCAGTTTTCTGCTGTACATTTCGGAATAGTCACAAACCAAAAGACCATCTTCCTATCTTTTTGCTAACTAACTAATGTTTATAAAAAATTGATAGTTCCACAGTATAATTAACTACATTGGGATATTTGTAACACTGATTAATGTAGGACCGTCTGAACTATGATTGGTTAAAAGAATTCAGTCCCATCTATGATTGGTTAGATTTTCACTGACTGTGAAATGTGAGTCAATCTTAAAGCGCAGCGGTGGGACTTTCTTCAGTGTAGTTTAGTGCCATAAACCTCATAGAGATTCTCACCCAGTGATGGTGTAACTCTCCTTTCAACTGCTCTTTTTAAAGCTGATGTGGTTCTGGGCTGAACTTATTTAGTCTACAGATGTATATAATAATGTGTTTTACAGTTAATCCAAATTTCCATCATCAAAAACTACATATGCATTAATTAGTTACAAAGTAAGTTTGTTAGTTTCTACAGTTAGTGTTAAACAATGTTCAGTTTAATGTTTTGTTAACAAAAAGACGGTGGCAGTCAACTACAATGTGGTTAGACAATCGGGACTTCCTGAACATCCCCATATAAGCATGCGACTGAGCAAAACTGATAGCTAAAGAAACTATATTCTCTATCATTTAGTAATAGTAGTGGAACTCAAGCCAGGAAAGCACAAAATGTGGGTGCTAGGGGAGGTGATTGATGCAGAATTCAGCAAGCAAGTCAGAGACAGAGTTGTAGTTTGGGATTGGTGGGCATATGGGTTGCCCCCATGTGCTGGCCTACCCAGGTAAGGTCTGTTGCTGAGGTGAAGCGGTGCTGCACAGAGAGCTTTGAGCTCTGGTTGGTCGGTGAAATCTGTGTTCAGCCCCTGGTCTTCTTTTGTGCCACAATAGTGACTGCACCACTCAAGACCTTGATCATGGTCTATGTTGGGGTGGGATCCTTCATTATCATGGTCTCAGAGGGGTGCTCCGGTAAGAAATGGTCGAGGTCCAAACATTTGGCCACCTCTTAAGCTGTGTGTGTCCAGTTGTAGCCAGCGGTTTGTGACCTAAAGAAGAGTTTCCAATTAGGACTGGAAAAAATGTTGCTACTGTAAGAGCACTGGGAGTTTT